>WAAE01009648.1:1227068-1302968 GCA_013400495.1 Nicator chloris | reverse complement strand
GTTTTATACATATACATATATATATATATATATATGTAGTATTCAAATTACCTTTGTGCTGCTTTTCCACAACTGCACAGGACTCTGGTATGACTGGAATTCATAGATTGGTGGGACAGTAGAGCAGTAGAGGCTGGAAGGGACCTTGAGTGATCACTTGACAACATTCTGGAGAACCCTTGCTTAAAGCAGAGCCACCTTATCGGGTCAGAGGAGGTTGCTCATGGCTTTATTTGGTGTCACTTTGAAAACCTCCAAGGAGAGGGACTGAGGACACAGCTCCTGTGGCAGCCTGGGGCCCAATCTGGCTGTCCTTGGGTGTGGACTGAGTTCCTTTTCAGTAAGTTTTAGCCCAGACCTTACACTTCCCTCTTTTTGTCTCCCAGGAGAAGCATCTTTTTAATCTTCTGTTACCAAATTAACCCTGCACTCCTTATCAAATGATTTCAAACTCCCAGAATTTCACTTAGACTTAAGACAGCTGCTGGTAGAGAAAATTGAAAAATAAGGGTTCTTCTCGTGGTGGGCTGTGTGTGCATGGAATAGCAAGGTGGGGAGTATTTTTTATTCCTGTATGTATTAAGCTGAAGGCTTCCTTAAATGTTTATGTAGAATTTTGAGTAAATTGGGAGAGGGGTAGGCATACAAACCCCACCCCCCATCTTAAAAAAAAATGTTGAAATATTTTCAGATGGCTGTTATACACTGTTATATGTCTGTATATTCTCCAGCTATGAGAGCACTCATGTCCACTGTGAGTGTTTCACTGTGTAAATGTAACAGGCAAATGCAGCCTTTACATGTAGTTTAGCTTTGACTAGGTTAATATTTTTTTTACATTTAACCCCAAAGTCCAGTCTATCTTTATTTGATTATTACAAGATGAATGAATTCTAAACCTTTTCTCTGTTTTCAGGCTTCTCAATGCCAACAAGATCAACTGCCTGAGGGTAAACACGTTCCAAGGTCTGCATAATCTCAAACTGTTATCTCTTTATGACAACAAACTGCAGACCATCAGCAAGGGGCTCTTTGCACCTCTGCGATCGATCCAGACTCTGTGAGTATGCAGGCATATCAGACATGACAGCTCTCTTTCCCCACCAAAGGTGTTGCCTGTCTTTGCACCTGACATGAAGACAATTTGGAAGAGACATCCATGTAGCAGCCCCTCCTTTCCTCACTGAGAGAAAAGGAGCAAGAAGTGTCGCATCAGTGCAGCAAGGGCAGGATCGACACAGCCTGCCCTTAGTGACAGAAATGTCAGTTCTGCGTGAAGCTCAGGCTGTTTGTCGGGGAGATCATGTGTGAGTTTGACTCTGGATAAGAGATGAACAGCAGATTCTATTAGGATCATTGCCTAGCAGTTTTTAATGAGCCAATGATCTGGCATCTCTCCTGCCTGGGTCTGAGTCCTGCTGTGCAGTTCGTGACTTGTGTAACCACATTTCAGCTGACGTTCCACTTAAGGGGAATGATATGTTGTATTATTTGATCCATTAAGAAAATCCACTAAACATTTTTCAATTTGGGGGCATTAGAATAGGCATCAGAAGCAAAAATAGAGAAATGATTCAATATTTTGTAGAAGAAGGTCTCATCCTAAAGTTGTGAGTAATAAGATAATAAGGTAAATAGTACTCCTTCAGAGCTGGAGTTGGCAGCCTGATATTCCAGTATTAAAATATGTCTGGGTGTATGTGTATATATATATATATACATACTGCAGTAACTATGCACACACACACTGTAGTACTGCAATTTTTGTATGCAAATGCACATTTATATGTTTTAATACTGGGAATGCACTGGCTGAATTGGTTCTATAAATGTTTTAAATCATATACAAATGAACTGACAGGAATGATTTCTTGTAGCAGAGTTTCTGCCACATCCTCAGGCAGCCACAAACACAACCTGAATTTCCAACAGATATTTGGCCAGTATGTATTGCTGCAAATCATTAAGGCATTGGAATAATGTTGTACAACAACCCCCAGTTCTGCCCCCCCAGCTCTACCATGCTTTCTGCTGCTGCAGCTTGCTGTGTATGTACACACATAAGCTGGGGCCACAGAGAGGGTTCTTTTACAGAGGTATATAAGGTTTGTCAGGTTAAACAACAGGCTTTTTTCATGTTTACAGCCCTAAGGTATGAATATTTCCTGTTGGTTTCCGTAGGGTTTTGTGGGTGTTCCTGGTGGCCTTTGCTTAGAATGGACTTGTTGCTTCACACCAAGAGACTGTCAAGAAGTTCTCATTCATTCTCCCAGTGATTGCCATCTTCTGTATTTTTTCTAGAGCTGCAAAGCCAGACTCAAATTCTGTCTCCACGTGATTCTTTGTTCTTTGGACCTTTCACAGCAGGAATGCAACAGATTGCTTGAGTTTCTTCAGGCCTGTGTTTCTTTCTGCTCTGTGTGCTCTCCCTTCCCAGTCCTGCACAGCCCTGTTGTATTTTACACTTATATTTTGTTCAGTGACAGTTCATAAATATAACTGCAAACAGAAAATAAGTTTCTACAAGTGGAAAACAGTAACAGAGTGAGAGAGTTCTTGTGAGGCTATAACTTTATACCTCTGTCCAAACCAAAGTGAAACATCTGTCTTTTCTTAACCTGTCTTTACAGTTCCTGGAGGGCTGAGTCCTGCTCCCTTGGAGGTCAGAGGGACTGATGCAAGTTAGCTGAACTGAGATTAGAACCTGGCTCTGGGAAAGCCCAGGCAAACTCTCCTGACGCAGTGCTCAGCTTTGTCAAGCAAAATAAATCAGAGCAGCCGAAGAAAAACACTCTTTTTCTCTAAGATGCTCCAGCAGATTTCTGTTACCAAAGTCTAAACACTCAAGTGAAAATCCATGTTATAATATCTACTTCCAATTTCATAGGAAACAAATTGAGCAAATTTTGGTGAAGAATAGAGTGAAGCTGTACCCTGCCTAAACATTTCAGCCTTTAAATTAAAACCTTTTGCTTCAGGAAAAAAAAAAAATATAAAGGAAGTACTATTATGCATGATGAGCATGTGCAAATACAAATTTCACTCTTGTGAAAAGATTCTGGGCCACTTCTGCCGTTGCCCAAAGATCCAAGGTGCTTTACTAATTCACATTTTGAGCTTGCTGATAAAATTTCTTTTAAACCAGGATCCAAAACGTACTTCAGGTGTAAGGTGCATTTCTCTCTAAAGGCAGCATGTCAAGCTCTCAGGAGAAACTGTGGGACTTGGGAGACAGCAGCAGGTCTGTGTCCTTTAAAGGGGGCTTTGCTATCTTAATTTTTTTGTTTCCTCTGTGCGAGGACTTGCTGCAGGCTTAATGAGCTGCGAAATGTGAGCGCTCACAGAATTCTCCCATTCACGTGCAGCTCCGGGCGGCTTCCGCCGGGCCTGGGGTGGGTTTTTCTTTCGGGAGCCGATTCAATTACTCCACTCTTCAGGTTCGGCGTTGGTGAAAAAAACAATGATGGAGCACGGTGTCACAGGTCACTCCTGATTAAACATGCCATCCTTCTCGCAGACATTTAGCTCAGAACCCATTTGTGTGCGACTGCCATCTGAAGTGGCTGGCTGATTACCTGCAGGATAATCCGATCGAGACGAGCGGCGCGCGCTGCAGCAATCCCCGTCGCCTTGCCAACAAACGCATCAGCCAGATCAAGAGCAAGAAGTTCCGCTGCTCAGGTAATTCATTTATCCAGCCTCTGCTGCGCTCTCCGCTCGCGGATAAGCAGGTCCAGAGAGCCCGCTAATCCAATCTGCAGGACAGTGTTTGCTGTCATGGATATTAGGGAGCATCTTGGAAAATTCAATTGGGGGAAATTCGGTTAGTTCGACAGAAAGCCAATTACCTTATGGATTAAAAAAAAAAAGAGAGAGAAAAAAAAGGCAGTCTATAGCTGTCTTCTGTTAAAAAAAGAAAAAAAGGTAAAAGCTTGTGACGTTTAATCATAAAAATGTACTAAATTATGAAATATATAAGGAAAACAATGCCAATATGTATGAATCCATGTGGGAAATGTTATATTTTGATGGGATTGTCATTTGTATTCAAGCAGAGCTCTTACTGACCTAATGAGAGCTGAGCTCAAGTTTAGTTCCCACACCTAAAAGGTTGGGGACAGTATGAGAGGTTTTCATTCAACTGGCAATGGACATTTCTGATCTGGGATGGGAGTGTAGCAGGGGGTGAGGGAATGGCATCAATTCACGTGCTTTCATACATTCATTTTCCTTACATCCATAAGTAACACACACTAACTCCAGTAAAATTGCCATCAAAGTTGGTAAGATTTTTGTTTTCAGCAAGCTTCGAATCAAAAGGTGCATATTAATTTAAGCAAAAGTTGTGTGTTGTGAATGAGACAGAAAAATGTTTCCACCTGAAATTAACCTCCAAAGTAACATAAACAGCTTTTTCTTAATCCTGTCTGTTCTTTCTTTATGGTTCAGCTGTCACAAAAAGGATATTTCTTGCCTCACACAGCACGACTAAGCAGATGACTGCTTCATCATGTGTTTTTCCTATTGGTTGTATGTATTTTGGATTATTGCATTTTTGTGTACTGTAAAGACAAGCAGGTTTCAGTAAGCAAATCTATTAGTGTGTACTGAGGAGAAAAATGACTGTTATTGATGGAGTACCTTGTGGTGTTTTCTATGAAAATTACTATGATTTTTCTCTTTCTCCTCTGAAAAGAAACATGATTAATTGTGTTCCTGGTGGTACAAGATGAATGGCTCTAGATGGGGATGCAGCATGAAGCTGAGTGGCAGCAGCCCAAAACAAGCCGTTTGTGCTTTGTGCATCTCTGTGAGCAACATACTGAGCTAAACCTTCCCTTTGTGGGGGAAAGAAAATAAAGATAACTTCATTTGCAGTCAGCTTTTCTTGGGCAGGCTTGTTAAGGTCTTCAATCGCTTGTGACTCAAGCCACAGAATTTATAATCAAGCCTGAAATTATGACATATTTTATCTAGGTTTTTGGATTGTGTCCATCATAGTAACAATGTAATTAGCCAGTAATATTCATACTTAAAGGAATTGGAAATGAAAATGCATAAATATAGTTTAGAAAGGAAAGCAGCCTGCAGAAACAGATCTGTATAAACCTGTACTCAATTTGCCATTGTTATTTTCTTCTGCTTTTATTAATGGGCTAGAGGAATTAATGTTATGTGTGTGCATGCATGCTTTGAATACACGTACAGGCTATTGGAGAAGGCAAACACCATCTGACACCATTTAGAAGAGGGCAGAGCAAAGAGCTACAGTGCAGAACTCAGTACCTGGTGATGCTGAGAATAATATTTAGTGTGAGTTCTTATCTTGAGGGTCCTTTCCTTGAGGCATTAGGCTGCTTTTCCCTGGGTCTCCAGCTCTACATCTATATCAAAACCACATGGAAAAGGCATAAACCTGACTTAGGAAGGAGGAGAGCAGGGATTGAACAGCTTCAGAACAAAGATTTCAGCTGGGTGAAAACTAAAGCTGTTCAAAAGCTCGATAGAGAAGAGATCCTTGGCTGCAGAGTTTCCAGATGGTGATGAGATACATTGAACTCGACTTGCTGTCTGCTCACATGACACAGGGAACATCTAATGGTTTAGAAAATATTAGCTTGTAAATCAATCTAGGGAACAGACATCCTTGGCACCTGTTCTGCTCAACTTGTCCCTTTGAATCATGGCTGCTTCAGGCTTGGCATTTAGCAGGAATTTTCCATGTTTCCAGTCTGAGGAATATTTTTCATCCCAGGATCTAACACAGCACATCTCTGTGCAGAAATGTCCATGAGGTATGAATCTTCATTTAGAGCATTGGGCAGTGCTTTGTGTCATCCAGGGATGACACACTCCCACTGGGATGGCAAGGCTTAGTAACTTGTCAGTGTCCTCACTGTCTTTGGGATTCTCTCTTCTAGTTTTTACATCTTCTGCTTAATTTTCATTTTAAATTCTTCAGTAAATGTGTGTCTCATTCTTAAAGAGTTCTTTTTTCAGGATCCTGGTGTGTTCATGTGGTTTGTGTAATACATTTAGTACACGTCAATGGTCAGAAAGTTGTTTTTTTCAGGGGAAAACACAGGGAATGTGAGGGGTTTGTTAAGGAAGAGAAGTGGGGGATTTTATCCTCACACAGTCTTTGAGAAGGGATGAGGATGCACAGGAAGTGTGAGCTCTGTGGGAGCAGAGGTACTCAGGCAGTGTCAGGATCACACCCAGGAGCAGTTAAGCCTAGGTGAGTTGAATACTTTGACATCAGGCAAAGGCCAGTTTTAAAGTCATAAATTTCCAAGGTTGTCCTGAAGAGATCCGTGTGTTTTCCACATTGCTTTTGACAAGGGCACGTAGTGATAGGACGAGGGGGAATGGCTTTGAACCAAAGCCTAAGATGGTTGCTTTAGATTAGATACTGGGGAGAAATTCTACCCTGTGAGGGTGGGGAGGCCCTGGCACAGGGTGCCCAGAGAAGCTGAGGCTGCCCCTGGATCCCTGGAAGTGCCCAAGGCCAGGTTGGATTGGGCATGGCACGACCTGGGATAGTGGAAGGTTCCCGTGGCAGGGGGTGGGACTGGATGAGCTTTAAGGTCCCTTCTATCCCAAAGCATTCCATGATTCTGTGATCATAAAGGGGATGGTCAGAAAGGACCTGTTCTGAGAAAATAACGTGACTGTTCAGTAAATTAAGGGAAGAAAGGGAAGTGCTTTTTCTCTAAGGATAGGAGAGAGGAGTGTTTAGCAGGAACGGGGGAGAAAAGCTGAGATGTTTGAAGTTTCATCTGAAGGGGCAGAGGAGCATCAACAAGGTAATGTCAAGAGGACACAGAAGGAGATGGGCTTAATAGAACTGTATTTGATAATTAAATGAAACTGAAGACAGAACTTCATTCTGCACACTGTTTCTTTCAGTTTTCATCACAGGTCCCCACCATCCTGTTAGATAGCATCTAGCCAGAAGTACTTACCTTCTTTCTTTCAGTTGATCAGTTCTTTCAATTGAGGCACTTTTCCCAGATGCTATTTCCTCCCAGAACCTAATGACTCGAGCTTTTACTGATAACAATGGAGCAACATCTGCAAAGTTTATGAGTGGCCATAGGAAGGAGCTTCTGTGCAACAGGTAGATAATGTACATAATTCTTTTTAAAAGGAGAATTGGAAGCATTATAGCATGAAATGAAGGAACAGCAGGGAACAGGACATATTTTTACCCAGGGCTGTGAGACAGGCAAAGCTTTTGAATATACCATCAAATCTGTTTAAACTTCAGATTGCAATAGATACTATTTCCTATGATTTTTTGCTTTCCATCTGATGCAGAGCACCACAATAATAACAAATCTCCCCCTTGCCCAGCTGTCTCCCCACAGCTATACAATCTGAGAGTAAAAAATCTGAGGTGTTTTCTTGAAAGAGAAATCAGAAGTACAGGCTGTGACTAATTCCCTCTCTCTTCTGTTTAGAAAAGGGAAATACTGTCATTTTCAGTGGCAACAGTGAAATTCTGATGATAATTTTCTTTTTGGCTACATCTGCCCACTCTGACCACCTAAGGATCCAATGGTGCTTGGCAGCCTTAGGTCACTGGAGGGTCCCATTCTTAATATGAATAAGGGGAAAAAAGATCAACACAAATATCCTGCCCAGAAGCATTTGATTAAGTTCACTACAGAGCAGTTCTGTTTTCTGAGGCAGCACTGGGCTTTAGGAGTAAGGGAAATGAATCTACGAGCAGATTGTGTTGTCTCTGTGGTAGCTTATTGTCACTTCAAGACTTGGCAGGTTCCTTGATTGCTGTGTGACACTGTGTATGAAATAGCTTTTGGAAAGAATTGCCCTTGCATTCAGCTGTGTATCTATTTCTCCCTGTGATATGTTTGCATTTTTCAGTATATTGTGCATTTTAAAAGCGATGAAAGTTCACCCTGCTGTACTGACACAAACTATCTCTGATAATGATCAAAGCAATGTGTTTCTACAAACACCACATCACAAAAGCCCTTTATCTTCTAATTCTTAGGAATAAGACTCTTATAAAGAAGATTGCTATTTGAAATACTCTGAAGTGAACCTGTCTTATTGCTTCCTCCTGCATACATTGTGTCTAAGTGCCTTTAATTAGTTACTTCAGTTCCAGACAGTTCTATACAATCAAAAGGACAGGGGAGAACAGGAGGAGGAAAATGAACCATCTGCCAACATTATTCTCTCCTTTTTGGACACTACTTGTTGTTAACCCAAAGCAAAGTCAGCCATTGTGGTACATTTGGGTCCAAAAATGGCATATTTAGGGCTAGTGTCATTTCTCTCATGTTATCCCCAGTTTTTAGATGGTAATGTAGCTGCTTTTTGTTCACTCATAATTTTTAAGGCATTTGAGGAAACCTCACTAATTGCAGCTTTTCTCCTAATTCTTTATGTGTCTTTTCCAGTCTGTCTTCATACACACTCACCTTCCTTGGGTTACCTGTCTGCTTCAGAAGAGAGTTGCTGTTTCTTGTAATCACCTGAAATTTCCTTCTCTCTTCTCTGCATTTTTGCACCTTTAGAAGCCCAGAAGTGCCATGGATGGAGTCAGGGGAGCGCAGGCTGCACGTCAGGACTTTCTGTCCCCTCCCTGTGCCAGTTCACACATTTCTTGTCCCTTGGACTCCTTGGGTTATCCCCTTCTCTGTTCCTAGTTATGTGTAAACACTATTTAAGATTTTTGAGCTCTCAAACTGAAAGCTGCAATGTGTTGCTATTCCTCAACCACTGTTTAAAAGTCATGAAAGGTGAATTTAATCCAGACCTTACATAATTTATCTGATTGAAACACTGGCCAGTTGTTCCTGTAATTTGCCAATCACTCTGATGACAACTTTGGAAATTCCTTTCATTTTTAATAAGCAAACAGTCATTACAGACCATGGACTCGTGCTCCTGCCCTTAGCATTTTCTGTTTGATGAAAGCACAGGTATCCTCCTGCTCCTGTCTGCCCTGTTGCAGTGCTCCAGGAACGTGTTTTTGGGGGTGTGATGATCCTGCCTGTGGTGTGTGGGGCTCCAGCAGCTCCTGAGCAAGCCCCAAGCCCTGGCAGCCTCTGGGTTTGCCCTGACCTGCTCATGTTAGTGGGAAATCTCATCTGAGGCCACGCTCCAGCACTTTTCTCACCACGGCTTTGCCCTGCTGGGGGGGAAGGGACAGGAAACACTGCTCATGATTTGAGAAACTGCATTCAGATTTCTGTCTGTGGTTTGGTTTGGTTTAGTTCGGGGTTTTTTAATATGTTTTTGTTTTATTCAGTTAAATTCTGTGTGTTGTACCCCATTCTTCCCCCTGAAAGATACAAAGGCTCAGCAGAGCTACCTTCAGAAACCCTCTGAATGTACCAAAACTGAGGATATGTCTGTGGTGCATAGGAATTATTCTTATCTGAATGGAAGGTTGTTTAACACCAATAAATCACCTGCAGATTAAATCCTACACTGAATTTGTAATTATGAACATGAATTTTTCATGGTACACTGAAACTGAGTATATTTGGGCTTTGGTTTGCATGAATTCTTCCTGAAGCTGAAGTCATTAGAGAACACAATACAGCTGCTATGACTAATAGTAATGGAGCTGGGTTCCCTTGTACTGTGGAAGTGTTGCTGTTGTTAAATTAATTTGACTGTACTAGATAATGATGATAGCCCTCCCTTTTCTGCACATCTCTGATAGCAGTTCAGATCTTTATGTTAAAATTTGTGTCAGTTACTCTGAGCCTTCACTAGCCTGTGAAAAACATGATGGTGAAGGGTGCTGGCTCTGCAGTGGGGGGAAAGAATGGAAACCATTTCACTCAAGGAAGCACAGGCTTAACATGAAACAGGTGGGTCTGTTTGGCAGAGACTCTGCTTCTTAACAAGAAAGTAAACTGACTTGTTTCTTTTTTTCTAACGTGTTTCAGTTAGAAAGTTTATTTTAGGCTCTGCCTCATTTTATTTTTGAGTTGAAGTAGTCTTCAAAAAAGCAAAATATCCAAACAGCTTTGTTACCCACCAACATCCTTATTTGCAGTTATAGTAAAGAGGCACTGGGAAGAGGGAGGATGGATGTTGAGTCACAGAGGCATCCGTGTCACTTAGGCATCCAAATATCACAGTTATCCTGGATTCCCCATGTAGGCAGAATGCAGGGCTGTGTAGATTCCTCCCTTGAGGTGTGAACTGTCCTCTTAATTACCTGTGTCAGAAAGCTGAGTGATTGATTGCTCTTTTCACCTCCGAAATTACGGTGGGACAGAGTTTGCTCTCTGCTCTCACGTTGCCATTCCATGTGTTGAGGTTAAGCTGAGCAGCACCAGAGGTGCCAATGTGGCACTTTTTGTGTGTGCAGGGGTCACTTGAATGGGGTACAGAGAATAACTGGGGAGGTGCTCATCAGCTAAACCCACTGCAAGGATGTTGGTGCTGCAATTAGACAGTAAGTTTTTTGTCTGACTGTTCTGAGATTGCAGCAGTCTCCTGAGGTGTTGCAGCCTGATGGGACAGTTAAAAATAGGGTCCTGTGTACAAATTCTTCACAAACTGCAGGTTCAGTGACCAATTAACAGAACGTGGTCACAAGAAGTAAATGAGCACACAGAGCAAACCATACAGTGCTGCTTGTGTGTAAAGTATCTAAAGGGAGGGGTTCTCATGGACACTGGCAAAGAGCTAGAGATGTATTTCATTTTCCAACTTCATTTTTGCAAACATTTGTGCAAGATGATCTTACGTACATCCAAAGGCTTATGGAATTTTTTTTAACGTAATTTATAAAACAGTGTGCTCTCCTGGTATTTCTGCTCTCCTGTATTCTAGGGACATAAATTAGGATTTTGCCAGATTTCTTTGTGTGCTGGTACCTCTCGTTCATTGCAGTTGATGATTAGTTTAGGCAGTTACTGTAAGGCGTGTTTAATTAGTGCAGCAAAGGAATAGAGACTTGTTCAAAATATGGGGTTTCTCAGGAAGGTGTTTGCAGAGCTCAGACTGCATTTGGTTCTGGTAGGACTGAAAGAGTTCATTGACACTGAAATTATTGAGTTTATTACAGATATCCCACTTAATACTGTAAATCAGTATATAATACAAAAGTCTTTGAAAGATGTGAACTGTTACTTGTCATTGTTTAACAGAGTGCTGTGGATTAATTTGTTTGATGAGCCTAGGCCAGAATTTCTGCTTTATTAAAGCAGTGTAGGAATGAGGATATAGGGTTCTACATCCTTCTTCACTGGAGCCATACAAAATTATTGGCAGCAATGCTAGTTATAATTTCCAAGTAAATGAGGTGTGGATTCCAGGGTTATGCATACTTTGAATTAATCAGGCGAGAAAATCAGTGTAGTTTTGGGCCACATTGCATGAGTCACAAAAGAAAATGAATACTCTAATGTTTTTATCAATTCAGACTCTGGCTAGTTTGGTGGCTTGTGGAGATTGAAGATTTGTGTTAGGTTCCCCTAAAAAACTGCTTCAGTTTATTTCTTAGATTGCAAAGATAGACAAAAATTGCCTTACTGTCATTGCTGAACCAAACCCACGGTGTGGGGTGGCTAAGTTAACACTGCCCTTGTTTCCTGAAGCTCCCAGGTAACTCACTGTTGGCTTTTCTGCGTAACAGTGCTTGGTCAAGGCCAAATGGTGACACACAGAGCCCTGCTGTGTCATCTGTCATCTCTGCTCAAGCACTTGCATTGTCCTCCGTGTATCCGCGTAGGTAATGAAGAATCTGCCTGGTGCTTTGTTCTTTGGGGAAAGCCCTTTCTTTGGGCAAAGCCCTTCCTAAGGAGAGTGAGTTGTATTTAAAAGCACAAGCACTGACCTTCACTGATGTCCAGCAAAACACTTTGAGCAGTTGCAGAGGAACTTCCTCTCTCATCTGGGAATCCTGCAAGAACGTTTGAGATGTGACTTTCAAAATCATTGTCCACTGGCACAGCTCTGCAGACAGTGGAGTCAGTGAGGGCTTTATTCCAGTGGGAGCAGCCAAGCCTGAACTGAACTGCTTTATATGTCAAAGTTGCAGGAATGAGTTACAAGAACAAAGCTGTTTGAAGAAATTCAGGATGTTGGAAATAGAGAATGCTCAACTTCCATCAGTGAAAGAAGTACACAACCCGACAAATATGCTCAGAGACAAAATAACAAAAATGCTGTTTATGTCTGTAGCAGCATGTGTGTGCTACTCTGCTGGAAAGTGCAGAGGAAACAAAAAAGAAAAGAAAAGCAGTGGCAATTACAGATTGTCAGTGTAAGTGCCACCAGCATGAAGGGCCTCTGGGAGGTGCAGTCAGGCTCAAAGGGCACTCGGAGAGCATTTAAGGCCACAGCTTGGCCATCAGCTCAGAATCTGCTGTTAGGAATATGGGCTGCAGTATTTCTAAGGTTGCGTTTAAATAAGTGGAGCAAACCTAAATGGCATTTTTACTGAAAGGAGACACCAGCAGCGAGTAAGTCATAAAAAGCAGCGTGGATTGGGCATTGACTGTGTGCTGGGAGCTGCACACGCTCCCCGGGAGGAGCAGTGAGCACTCCTGGTAGGGCTCTCTATCGTGTCAGCTCTGTCTCTGAACTCGCCCGGGCTCTGTTCGTGTTCACTAACCCCAATTGTGCTCCAGGGTGTTCCTGCAGTAGCATGAAGGATGACCTCTTGTATCCAGCACCTTTTTGCATGGGTGGAGTGGAGAGCAGCTCTCCGTGAACCTTCAGCTTGTGCTTCTCCATGCTGCTTCCTCTCAACGCTCCTCTCTCTTTGGCGCTGCCTAACTCTGACTCTGGCTGTCCATGGGGTTTTCCTTTGTGCTTGATCTAACCATGTGGTAGAACAATACAAATGGAACATGGTTCTGTCAAGCACCATGGAAGGCTGCATACTCCCTGCAGCATGGCATGCCTGGATACTTCTGCTGGGGCAGAAGCATCGAAAGGTGAGACATTCCCTTTCCCTTTCCGCACGGGGACCGTGGGACAGGTGAAGTGTTGCTAACCAGGCTCCCAGGAACTGCCAGGGAGCCACAGGGATGTTTGCACAGACTTTCCACAGGGCTTGCATGCAGAATAACCATTTCTAAGTAATTAATCTGTTTAATTGCTCTCACAGTGAAGGAGTCGGGCATTCTATTGGTTGATAATACTCAAGGGTGATTCCGGCCATACCTGCAGAGATGAAAAATCACTTTTGTCTCCTTACCTTGTGCATAATGTAAGCTGCATCTGTCTATTTGAGCTGTCCAGTGAATCCTTCTACTTGAGATACACTTTGGATGCCATTTCTGCAACAAGCCACCTGCCACTCAATGTAACTTCAGGCCTGCTCTTAATGTGCTGCCATTGGATTGTGAAAAAATTAATGCAAAAAAACTTCAGAAAAGTCTGCAAAGCTTTGTCTTTCATCTCCTGAAAATGGCATGCCTAATGTGGCCTGTATGGAACCACCACTATCTGATAATGCCATAGGGCAGAGCTGAGTCAGCAAATCCAAATGGGCCGTTTTAGTTTTGACAGCTTAGAAAAGATCTTCAAAATACTTCTGCCTAACTCTCCCTCTACACAGAGATAATGGCACCTATTTGTAAAGGACTTGGAGAGTCTCATACAGAAGTTTTCCTATACTGAAATATTGCCTTGTCTTGCAAATTTAGCAGTTATCTGTTGTGGACCTATCAAAAAAAGGACATCCAGGAGTCTTAGATTTTATCTGTAGTTACTGATAAAAATTAACACCAGCAATGTGAAATTATGACCAAAAAATGCACTTCTTTTTTATCCCCTATGAGAATTGTGATCTCAGATTGTATGAAGACCTTTTGATATTCCTGGGTTTTTCGTTCAAGTTTTAAACCAGCTGATCTCAGTGGTCATATTTTTGGTGCTACATTCGAGGCAGCTGGATCATTTTCCAGAATGGATATATCAGGCCACTTTTCAAGCCCTGTTGAGACAGCCTGATTTGTAGCACAACAGATCTTCCAGAACTCCTTTTAAGTCCTTTGGGCAAAGCTAAGTTTCAAAAACTGAAATCAGGTTTTCTGAACAATGGTTTAGAAGGAGAGTAGAACAAAAAGATATTTCTCTCTGTTGCCTAATTCTCCATGTGGGTATCAGAAATGCACATAGAATGTTGAGCACTTGGAAATGTGATGTTCCTTTATCTCAGTGCTGCTGTTCTGTAGAATGCCACGGTGTGTTTGTTTTATGATAATAAGAAATCACAGTCCCTGATAGTGGTGTCACATTGGTTGTGAAATATAAATGTTATCAGAGTAACCAACAAATCAAATAACCACAGCTGCCCTCAGTTACACACAGGCCTTGCTGTTGCCTTGGCTGCTTGTTTTACAGCAAACTAATTCTTCCTAATTTGGGGAATTGCTAGAGACTCCCAGGTCATGTTCTGTCCTGCATCTCTTCTCTGTGGCTTTCCACAGATGATTTTATAGTGTGCAAGAATATTCCATGCCTGTGGTGGTGAACTGTGCTTCCTGAGTCCTGTTGTGTTCTCTCAGAGCCTGGCAGTCAGGAGGAATGGATATATGTGCTTAAACAGTTCTGCAAGCAGATGGCTGAATTGCACATTGCTATCCCAGATGGGAATATCTTAATAGAGCAGCCACCTGTCCAAGTGATCTCAAGGCTCAGGTCAAATAGTAAATTTTATCTAGTCTTTGGCAGGTGATTCCTGCTGTCTCTCAGGCTAAGAGATGACTGAGTACTTGCTGAGCACATACAGGCTGTTGATAACTTTTGACTCTGTGATTACCTGAGAAACTCTTGTTTAAACTCAAAAAAAAAAAAAAAAAAAAAAGGAGCGAAAAGAGAAAGAGAGAGAAGGAACAGAAAAGTAGGAGGGTGATGTTTGCTCCCTTCCTCTCCTGCTGAGCTGAGAGGCCTTTCCCCTTCTCGGTGGTGGTAGCTGTGGACAGATGCCCAGGCAACATCAACGTCCTAGAGCTGCTGCAGTGTGGAGGGCTGTGTGCCTCACCATCAGGAGACAAGGTGCCAAGTCAAAGTTTGCTAAAATTCTTTATTTGTTTGGCCAGAAAGCTTGAGAGAAACCCAAAAATTGATTTTTCACCCTCCAATGTTATACACTGCTTTTTCTCCTTGACAAAGAATTCCACTCTCCCATCCCTTTTTTCCCATAGGAAGGTGAATCTTGTATCCATCAGTAGACTAAAAGTTTTACTTAATAAATGTTTACCCTGTGTAACTGCACATTGTTTGTGAATATTTTTTTCAACCAAAGCTTTTGCTAGGAAACTTAGAAGTGCTTCTTCAAGGGTTAAGTTGGGGATTTCCAAGACACTTTCTGGTCACTGATTGATGGTGACTTATTCAACGTGTACTGTAATTGTAGCAGTTTTAATAAACTCTGGTTCTGATAACTGTTTGTCTTTGGTATTGTTTCCAAGGAATCATAAACAACCAAACATGACGATTACGAAGCTTGGAATGTCTAGGACTGGAAATCAAGTGTTAGATTTTTTTAAAAGGATAAGAGTTTAAATGATGGTGGTGTGGGGAAAATCTTAGACTGTATTTTATAATGCTTTAAAATGCCCAGTGGTCCTTTAAGTGCTGTGCTGTCACTGAAGTTGCACTTTAGATGTATAATTTATAATAAGCACAAAAACCAGCAAAGTATGTAGCACCACTGAAGTAGCAAGGTACAAATCTGTATGTCAATGTTCTCATAATCCAACTTGGAATTACGAAACTGAACCAAAGTGTGTCTGTGGGACCAAAGTGTTAGATTGCCTGTAGAATTGCTTGTTTTCATTGCATCACCCTATGGAGATAATGCGTTACATAAATTAAAATAATGGTGGATTTAGGAAATGTCTTTCAGAAAATTGTACACGGTCATAAAATGGGCAGTGGTGTATTTATCAGTCTGGGAAGGGGAAGCAGGTGATGAATGTCATCAAGTCTCTGTAACCAAATTTCAGCTCGGGTTTAAGTTTTTGTTGATGTTTTTGGGTTCTGAGAACATTTGTTTAGCTCCTCTCTCTGAGAAAGCCTTGTAATTGACTTTTTAAAATTTGGAAAACTTGAAAAATGCTTCTTAGTAATTACCATCCCTGGGCCTTGCACAGAGTTCCTGTAATGGTTCTGGTGCTTCCATTATGAAATACGAAGTGAGTGGGCAGGAACTGCATGGTGGGGGTTTGGCAGCACTTTGCTTACATACACATTTATTAATCCTCCTGGTTCCTTGAAGCACTGAGATCGAGTTTCCAACCTGCTGCTATTAAAGGAGAAAAACCAAACCTGAAAAGGACAGATTAGTTCACTGAGCCTAATTGGAAAAGCATTTCATTAGAATGGGTCAAAAACCCAGTCAAAGAGGTCTGGCAATCACGGTGTAATGGTACATCAGGGAGTGCTTCTCACTAAGTATGCTCTACCCATTCCTTAATTAAAATGAAAATGATTTAAACTGCTATTACTTTGCTGTTTGTTTAACATAGTTAATAAAGATGTCTAATTGTTGGAAAGTTGACAAGGTTGTCTAACAAAAGATTGCTCTAAAAAACAGCTCTAATAGCTGAGGTCTGAACATTTGGTACTTTTAAATGATATCTTTGAAAGTCTTTTGCCATTTGAATTCTTTCATGAGATGCCTTTTCCTTGTTGCTGGACTAAATTCCAAATGGGAAAAGAGTGACTTTGCTGGAAAATACCTTAACAGGTAGGCTTGTTAGACAAGGAATTAGTCTGTTGAGGGGAGAGTGAAAAACCAGGGACGAGTCTTGGGAGTAATTCTAAAAATTGCTGAGCACAAGTCCTTGGCAAGTATTGAAAGTGTGTGCAGGAGCTGGGGGATGACGGGAGGCAATGCTGAGGATGGATTCCATGATACCTCTGGTCGCTGCAGTTATCAGCAGCTGTTTGCTGGAATATATTTTCCTTTTATTGCAGGGTCAGAGGATTACAGAAGTAAATTCACTGGGAAGTGTTTCATGGACCTTGTCTGTCCCGAGAAGTGTCGCTGCGAGGGGACAATCGTAGACTGCTCCAACCAAAAACTCACCCGACTGCCCACGCACCTCCCTGAGTACACCACTGATCTGTAAGTGTGGCTGTCCCAGGGGTGTTCACCCGGATGTGTTGGCTTTTCTAATTTTTAAAGGCTGTAAAAGGGACTCAGATAATAAAAGCACCTCCTACTTTCATCCCAGTGTGAAAATGAGGAAGCTGATTGTATTTCAGAGTTGCACCACAACTCTCATTTCCATAGCATCTGTGCCAGCTGTGGGGATGAGAAAGGAGCCATGGCCCTGTGCACCAGCCATGTGCCCTCCTCCAGTGCTGGCCAGGCCCAAGCTGTGTCCTTCCTTTCCAGTCTACCCTGGAGTCCTCTGCCTTTGCACCTGGTCATTTTTATTGAAGAAATGGTTTTAACCATTTGAGTGAATCTGTGCTCGACAGCTCATCCCATCTCAGCATTGCCTGCTACTTGGGTGGAACAGGTCTTATTTAATAAATGTAACTTCAAGAAATTTGAGTATGAGAAAACATTCTTATTGTTTAGCAACTGAAGAGTCTGATTCTTTTCTTGCATTGGTAGCCCCTTCAAACAGAATTTTCTCTTTTTTTGAGTTAGTGTTGTATTTATTGTACTTACTCTATTTAAAACCTCATAAAAATTATTGATCTGAAGTCAAGAACAAATATGAGAGACATCCAGAAACACAGCAAAGACTCTACATAGCAAAATGGAGCTATGTGCAATCAGAGAAAGAATTTTACATCCCAAGCCTGCCAAGACATTGGCCTTCACATTCATTTTGGAGATCAGCAGACTTTTGTAGGAAAGGGCCTGAAATGAGAGCCCTTGTGGTTTCATGGACCACATCTCCAGTTGCGTGTCTGGTGTAGCTGAATTCACGACAGAGCTTCAGTCACGCAAACGAGGTCTGTGTGTAATGGATTAGGTCCATAATTCCTTGTCCCATGCATTGGAGGATGAAGGGGCTCTGACACAGTCCTTTGGCATTACATTCTTTAAGGCCTCCTAAGCTTTTACTGTACATAATCCTGTATGTCCCTTTTCTTCAAACTCAACTCTTTTTACCTGTGAGAGTCTGAGGGAGATGGCAAAGAGTGCCTTGCTCAGCAAAGGTCAGGGTTCTCTGTGGCAGCCCTGAATGTCACAGGGATATATCTACAGACATCTGTGAAGCATTAAATATCTCTCTGTTTGTTCCTCTCAGGCGTCTGAATGACAATGATATTTCTGTTTTGGAGGCTGTTGGACTCTTCAAGAAATTGCCCAACCTCAGGAAAATGTAAGTCTGAGTTGCTTGTTACAATACATGCAGCCTTGGATTGGAAGGAAGGAGGGGGGGGTGAGTTTTTTATAGTTTAGTACTGCAGTAGTAGAAATCGTTTTTTCTAGTAGAAATCACTTTTTAATGTGAATTTAACGAAACTGAAGGAGTTCCCTGTTGGATGGATGGGCACAGTTAAGCCACACTGACAGATGAAGATCCCTAGGCTGACATTTCACTGGGTTTTTAAGGCTACATTTCTTAGTCTTTCACTCATAGAGACTGACAGAATTCTGTCTGAGTTTATTCTGATATATGCTTATTGTTGGAGATGATGATGACATTTAGCATTTTGGTTTTGTCTCTCGGATGTATTGTGTGCCTCCAGCTGTGGTGTGGTTCTTTCAAATAGTCAAAGGAAAATAATATTACAAGATATGGACAATGGCAGCTTCTGGTGATCATTACTTTAGAGATTAGGTTTAGAGAGGAGAATAAATTAGCAAGTGTGTAGATCAGTCATTCAGATATAGCTGTATAATTCTGCTGACTGTCCTGGCACAGTGCATTGTATATATTTAATAAGCACAGTGTTTTGGAAAGAGAATAATATGTCAGATACCTGCTGATAGTCTTCAGAATGGATTCTTCTGAAGTTTTTTAAGGTTTTAACCCTATGGACCCGTTGCTAATGTCTCATTTAACTGTTTGCTCTTAGTGAGGTTTTCTTGTCTGGATCAAACTAATTTAGGGAACCCAACCAAACCAGGCAATTTCTTCTGCATTCGTTTCACGTGGTTTTTGCCATCTGGAGCTTCCTGGCCATTTGAATCCATGTGAGATCTCAGGGGCTTTTGAGGCAACTGTAGTGAGATTATTTTTATTTCTGCAAGAGTTTCAGATGCAGCACTGCAGGCTTGGGGTGGGGTTGTATTTGTGTAAGCCCAGGCCGTCAGACTTGGGGAACTAATCACGAACATTTGCCTCATGTTTTATGAATGATCAATAATTTGTAGCTACTGTGCACTCAGAAAATGTTGTTGACATTGTTAAGTGCCCTGTTCCCTGTGTAAGTAGATAGTAAACAGGAATGAAAAATGCATGCTATATAAGTATACACAAAAACTGGAAAGCTTCTGTCCTCATCAAACCTTCAGGATTTATGTTTTGAAAATTGGAATAATTTGTTTTTATTTAAAACTTACTGTAGGGAAGTACAGTGCTGTCCTTCCTGTCCCCATCAATCACTCAGAGGGAGGGATGCCTCGACAGGGGCTGTATTTTGGGCATAAATCCAGCATGAAACTGTTGTGGGAGTCTTTTAAGAGTTTGTTGCCTGTGAAACAAGAGATTCTTTTATCTGTCCTTGGTAGCTGCTGAGATCAGAGGTGTGCAAGAGCAGGTCAAACTCATGGCAAAAACAAGCTGCAGCCTACAGAGTGTCTCTTGCTGGGTTTTAGTGGCAGCCTCCAAGCAGAGGCTCCTTAGGAAATCTTTGTAGCTGAGCTAATTTCTTTTGTTCTACCTGATGTTCTAAAGAGGTTTCTCCATTTTAATTAAAGGGATTTTCTGAAAACGGTGGTTTTTCATAGGAGCAGACCAGCATTTCAACCACAGCTTTACTCAGTGGCCTGATCCTTAAAAAGCCAGATTGGACTTCTCCTGTTTCTTCCATTTTGTGAAAAGAAGGGCTTACCAGGAAGAAGCAAGCAAACAAACACCCATTTCCTTCCAAGTTATTATTTGGTCTTTACCAAATTATTTGGTCTAGGCTAAATCCTTCCCCTCTCCACCATGCAAGAAGGGAAATGTGGGGGAATGCCAGAGATGGGATTGCTGCTGCTCACCGTCCTAAAGCAGCAGCTGTGTGTGGCAGGAGTGTCAGGCACAGGATCTGCATGGGGGCTCACTGCTGCTCTTAAATCAGAGAGGAAGGACATTGGTCAAATCCCCATTTTTAGTGTGTTTAAAGGACAAGAAGCCTAACCATTATTTGATTGACAGTATTGACTCTGTCTCATATATTCCTTCTCTGCTTAAGTGTTGCAGGCAAACAGCAGGTGGTGAAATCTGTCTGGGAATTGAATTGCTTCCTAGGCTTAAGGAAACAGCTCAGAGCTTTGCAGTGGCAGGGCATTAGCCTATATCATGTAATTATTTTTATTTTTTCTATAAAATACTCCTTTTTTTCTGAAATGAATCTAAATATCTGTAATATGGATATCTGATGTGTATTTGAGTGCTTGTCCTCTGGTTGTCTTTCACTTGAGTTTAGGACTAGTGGCAGATCCATGCCAAGGAACTTTGCAAAGAAACTTCATTTCAGAGAACCACGGTTCCACTGCGGTTGGTAAAGCTCCAGCAGAATTCCAGAGAGAGACAAAATGATGGGGAAAAAAGGGAAGTGTCAGACCACCTTTGCAACAGGTGGTAGCACCAACCCCACCTCTAATATGTAATTAGCTGTTGTGGTGTAATTTGTCTGTAAATAGTCCTCCTAAATTGAACCTTATTGTATAATGTGTCAGCCTAGGATTTAATACATTTTAAAGCAAAACAAAATTAAATTCTTGATACAGAAATTTAAAGGTCAGAGACACATAATGCAATGTGATGCCACATTTTGCTTAGTAATTAAATTGCTAAGATTTTTAAAAACCCTGCTGGTTTTTAAAAGGTTAACATATCTGCATGTGCCTTTAAAAAAATCAGCTTCAATAATTAGCTGCAAAATCCCATATACATAATGCTATTTTCATAACCTAAATTTTAACCATCTCTATGTTTAATGCTTTTTACAGTAGAATAAAAAGATGGGTGTAGATTCTTCTAGACAAGTCTAATGCAGTCCAGAAGTAATTTTCTGGGTTCTCCAGTGGCCTCTGCTTTGTTTTCATTGAGTTCCTACCATACTGTCTAACTTGATCTTGCAAGTGTAAAGGGAAAGCTGAAGTCTCTGAAGGCTGAAGTCCCATCCCACTGACTTCAGGCCCCAAGGACCGTGTGGCTGATATTTTGCAGTGGTTAGCAGAGAGCACTTTGGATCTGCCTGAAGTGCAGGAGAAATACAAGGATGCATTTCTGAGCTCTTCAAGAGCGGGAGCAGCTCCAGGACTTAGACTTTGGGGGTATCCTGTCCCCAGGATACAGAAAGGCTCCAGGACCTGCTGCCCTCCAGCCATGGGAGCTGGAAGCTTCTGCCTTTCACAGGGAATTATGTTTCCAGTGGGAGATCTTCCCACTCAGCACATCAAGGTCTCATGTCAGGCACGGGGAGGGGGGACATCCCCATTCACAGAGGTGAAGTTTTGACTTCTGTGGAAGGGAGCAGTTCTTTTCTGGCAGCAAGTGCCAAATTCAGCATGAAGCAAACAATGGGAACCCCACCACTCCCTGGCAGTACCTCAAGTTGTTAATTAGAGAAAAAACCTAGGAGTGCCTGGGTTCTCCCACGGCAGTGGGAGCCTGGGGAGCTCCTGGCCATGACAGGTTCAATGACCAAAACCCCCCAGGTATCTGACTCAGAGGGAGCACAGAGATACCCTTGCTTGCTGAAGTGGGATACTGACCCACAGGCAGAGGCTGCAGCCCCCAGATGCCATCTCTAGAGCTTGCCCACTCCTCTGTGCCCACAGGAAATCAGTGGCCATTCCCACTGAGGTCCCAGCAGCTCTTTGTGCAGGGAAGAAAAATTAGCAACAAGTTCACATTCAAAACAGAAAGGTGAACTGCCATACTTCATGCACTGCTGGGGAGAAAGGGGACTGACCTCTTCTCTTGAGAACAAGAGTAATAAAAAATATTTACCTCAAAACCTGAAAGGGTCATCTAACAGTTCATTCAGTTAAGTCTTGCCAAAGTTACAAAGTGAACATATAATATGGTCTTTATTATAAGAAATGTCAGGCTGTCTTGCCATTAGCTGGCATTGCCAATCCACCTCCAGCATGTAATTGCCTTTGGAGCCTTAATTTGGCTGTAAGTATTTCTGCTGGATTGAGCTGTATGGAGTGTCAGACCAGGATGTGAACATTTTACATATGAAATAAAATTGAATCATGATAAAGTTTGCAGACTAGAAGTCAGTTTCAAAACCAGGATATCAAGTTTCTTGGGGAGGCAGAAGGAGTTTGTGCCCTTTGGAAGCAGCTGTTACCTGTTGTTCCTTCCCCTAAGCATGAATTTTGCCGTGGCAAATGGGGTTGCAGTCATCTGTCGCTTGTTACACAGAAACAGACTTTATTTTCTGGAAATTGCTTGCAGAGTGTGTTGTGCTTCGTGGCATTTGGGCTCATTGTGTTTTTTACAGCGAGGCCATCAGTCTGCTCTGCTGCATGAGTGTAGGAGTGTCACTGGGTGCAATTCACTGTCTGCAGTATTTAAGACTTTCAGTGCCATGCAGCTCCTGAAAACAGCTCACACCATCAAAGCCAGCCAGACTTGGTACAGGCTGTAAATCCCTCTCAGCATCCTCCAGAGGAATGCAGCAGCACTGGGCTGTTCCTCCTCACATGTGCTTAAAGATTCCAAACACATCTCCAGCAGACAGAAATATTGTAGGGAAACCCCACTCAGATCAGGCTGTTTTTATGATAAAACTGCAGGGTTGGAGTTGTGGTTCAGTCCCTCGTGGTTGGGCTGGGCTCAGGGGTTTTCCAGATGGGAAGGTGTGTCAGTACCTCAGCAGTGGGGAGCTGGAATGCTGACATGGACCCAGCAGGTACAGCAGGGTGAATGCTTCTGTTAAGTCTGAACAGAAACCAGCTTGCTCTGTGTTGAAGTTATGAGATCAACAGGAATAATACTATTACAAACATCAGCCATAAAGTAAATAAAATGCGACTGCAAAGTGAGCTGTGTGAACAATGTCACCTTGATAGCTTCTTCATCTCTTCATTTCCTATTCACAGCCCCCATGAAGCAGACCCAGGCTTTCTGAAAATTTATTTTGACCTCTTGCCCAAAATAAAAGTCTGGGAATAGGATTAAATGTTATCACCAGGGTAAATCAGGAAGTCCTTATGGAATAAGCCTTCAGGAGTTAGCAGGCTGAGGTCAGGCTGGCTCCCATTTGGGTCCTGCTAGAGGGCATAGGAATCTCAAAACTCAGTTTCTTTTCCACTGTCTTCCAGTATTTCAAGAAGAATTCCTGGTAGAAGCTCAGTGTTGCAAGAGGATAGGGCTTCTCTGCAAGTGGGAGTTTGCTATAAACTGTCAGTAGGTTTTTTCTGATAGAAAATTCCTTGTCAAGTGTGATGATCACATATAAAAGAATATTTTAGAGCTGGGAAGGATAGAGCTAGAGGTCTCTGAGTTGTAGACCAGGCAAAAGGTTGCAATGCTTTCATGTTTTAAGCTTTATACCAGCTGATTATTTTTCCTGGTAACACTAGACTGAAAAGTATGTAATTTCTGATGTTTATTATTCTAGCTGTTCAGACTTTAGGAGGAAAGTTGTTTTGGGGTTTTTTTGGTGACTGAATGTTGTCATCTACCACTTTATTTTGTTGCATTCTGATATGAGAAGCTCTAATTCAGGAAGACAAATAACAAAATCCAGGTTGGCAGAACATCTGCTTTGACAATATTCCAGGCAGGATTGCAGGGCTCTTAACATCTTTACCTATTTGTTATTGCAGAGCTTCTCTTTTCTCTGCCTTGCAACTTTGATTTCAACATAATCTTGGATTTTCAAATCTTTCACATGGGAAAGGTATTTATAATTGGCTTCTGCTGAGACTGCTGGCATATTTATGGGTAATTTTGTGTTGCTGAAAAGATCAGGCATTATTAACTCAAATGAGCAGAGTTGCCTATCTGCTGAAGTCCTTTGGCAGCAATTAAAATTCAGATGTTTGCACTGTATAAAGGTGCCAGTTCCTTTGCAGATTGTGGCCAGCTTTTGTCTCCAATATTTGCTCTTTTTTTGCCTTCAGTATCTAATAGACCATTAAAATTGCTCCCATGTTTTAATACATGTACCTAAATATCTTTTATATGGTAAAAAGTAATAAAACTTTATAACTACAAGTGTAGGTCAGTTTGCAATCTGCAAAGTCTTTGTCTGTTATAGTAACTCGCCCTCCCTTCCCACCACAAACATTTACTTACTTATTTTCTGTGCAAATATGCATCGTGGCACGATCTTTACCAGGAGGGGAATCTTTGGGAGCATTTATTTATGCCAGCATTTAAAAGAGATGCTGAGCTATAAACATTTCCACTAGAGAAATAGCTGAGCCCCAAAATTGAATGCATATGTCAGAATATCCTCCCTTGACTTGCTTTGACACTGAACATAAACTCTTCATGTGAGCGCTAGCACAAAGCACTAAACTTCTGGAAAGAGAAATCTGCATGTAAGTATTTCTGTATGTTTTTGTGTTATTTTTGGCTGATTGCTGGCGTGCTCCTATTCTTTCTGATCACAAGAAAGCAGCAGAGGTGATGGGCCACATGCTGTAAGGCCCGCTCTCTGACAGTTGTTCAGCAGACATAAACCAGTGTACTCCAGTTTCCCACATGAAACATACTTCCAAGGCTTTTTTTTTTTTAATTTTTTTTTTAAATTTTATTAAGTGATGACTTCTGAAAAGAGCAAGACCCGCATTATTTCTATCTGAGGCCAGGCTCTCCCCTTTCCATGTCTTCTGTCAACTTTTATCCCAGTAAGATTGCCAGCTCTTCTGAGCAGAGTAGCCCAGGTGTTAATCTGATACCTTGTCATTTGTTTTATATCACCTGGAATTGGATTTTGAAACTATTACGCTGTGTCTGTACTGGGATCATTTCTGGAACAATGTGCTATTCTGCATGAGTAATGGTGTTGGAATTTAGCATCTTCTTGGGAGCAAGAACATATCTTGTACTTTCTCCTTTTTGCTGTAGATAGTAAAACAAAGAACAATGTTTCCTGTCATAAACCTCAACAAATAGAATTATTCATCATAATCTATACAGGACACCATGGGAGACACTTGAAGGACTCAGGCTCAAAGTTTTAATGTGCTTAAGGCCTTCTATATAAATGTTCTAAATAATTAAATGCCATTTATTTTTATGCATCTCTGATGGCATTTTTATCATTCAGAAATTGTCTGTTCACTGGGGTTTTCACAAATATGAAATATTCAAAAGATTAACTTTGCATTTCAGGAGAACTTCATTTGACTTTGTAGATCAAAGTTTTCTTATATTGATCTATAAGCAAACATCTTGAGACTGTACAGGCAGAGTAAATATTTAGAAAATAATGCTGTGTATTGCAGTGGCTGTGAATGGACAATTAAGAGGTACTTGTTTCCTTTTGAATTGTGGTTTTTTATTTAAGTTCACATACTAAAGTTGGTATCAGATACGTGATACAGTGAATAAAAGTGGCCCATATTTCAATTTGTGACACCATTTCAATGGCAGTAACATTAACTGACTCTTGCCAGATGAGCACCCAGACCCAAGCATTGTCCATAACTTCATGGACATGAATCAGATGCTGGAAACTTCCACTTATTGTTTCCTGAGACATGGATAAGAAAGAACATAAGGTGTTAAAAGCTGGTAACTGCATTAATTTAAATTATCCTGATAAAGCTGAAATAATTGTGGTTTTGATGAGTGCAAGGGAGCTGTCTGTAAGAGCAGTAGGACTGCCTTTGAATTTCTGGATGCTCTCCTTGCTGAACGAATGTCTTTCTGGATAACCACTCAAAGGAACAAATCCTTACTATCTTCCTCCCTCCAGTGTGATGTTTGGACTAAAACACTAGTGATTTTCTCACTGTGCCTGGTTGTGTCCTTGCAGAAATCTGAGCAACAACAAGATCAAGGAGATCCGGGAGGGCGCGTTCGACGGCGCGTCGGGCGTGCAGGAGCTGATCCTGACAGAGAACCAGCTGGAGGCCGTGCACGGCCGCATGTTCAGAGGCCTCTCGGGCCTGAAGACCCTGTGAGTGCACAGCCCTGCCTCTCCTCCTCTCTGAGCTGGGTGGGAGTGCTCAGGGTCAGCAGTGCCTGCCAAAAGATCTGTTATTACACAGTGCTACTGCCCGGCCTTGTGGGCGTGCTCGTGAGGGTTTCAATAGATTATCTCTAGCCCTGGGCAGGTTTGAGATTTTTGTGCTGTTTCTGTAAAAACAGAATTTTTACAGAAAATCTGGACAGATTTGCACAGGGCTAACATGATGGGGAACCTGTCATGTCAAATTTGTGCACGTCCAGTCATTTAATGCCTTTGTTATTTCGTTATTTCCTGTGGAAACAGCACATGTAGGAACGTGTTTGCTGTCTCACTGTCCATCTTCCTGCTATTCCTCCACCCAAACTGGAGCTGTGCTGTAGAAAGAAAGCACTTCACTAGGTGGAGCTGTCAAGAAGTAGACTCTAGGAATCAAAATGCAATTAAAATCTGCAATTTATTCATTAGCAAAAAATACTACTTACATTGCAAGGTATCATGACACAATTAGTTCAGTCCTTACTCAAGTGTAGAAAGAAATTCAAGTTTCATTTCAAGGACTTTGTTCTGTAATGACAAATATGGAAGTTTTGCTGTTCCATTAACATTTTTTTGTGGTTACAGCCATCTGTTCTTTAATTTAATGTATGCACTTTACTAAGGGATTTGAAAATACTGCCCATAGATATTAAATTAATTTTTATACTGTAAAGCAGCCTGTGGCAGTGCTCCTAAACAAAATTCAACATTTTTTAATAAAAAGATGCTTAACATTCAAGCTATCCTGCTGACCTGACCTACATTTTCCCCAGCTGATAAAGCAGTCTAAATATACACAGCATGATATGAGGATTTGTGAGTCTAAGTTTTCTTTCAGGAAGGGCACACAGTGCATGGTGAAGCATGATATGAAACCAGAGGGTTTGTCTGGAGGGACATATATTGGTATCCATTAATTGACTTGCTTTCAGCATTTAAATAGTAATCTTTTGCAAAGGGGCTGCATTTGTCAGGGTCGTGGTCCAACTTCTCAAAGACACTTTGTTCCTGCAATGTAATAAGTCACTGTGCAGGATATATTGGCATTCAAATTCACCCATCCCATCTTGCAGTTCTGCTGCCTGGTACATTCCATACAGGGCAGGAGAAATGTTTCCTACTGCTGGGCCTTATTTGCTCATTTACTACCTGTTCATTTTAGACCTGGTGCTCTTGACCTGCCAGAGGTGTGTCTCTGTGCCCTGTGGGTCTTTCCTGACACAGTTTGACCCCAGCTGCAATCCCAAAATGACAGAGACCCTGGTGCCTCTGGTGTAACTGCACAGAGACCAGCGGTGCAAAAGCAGCACCATGTTCAGCCTCAAACATGGAATATCTGTGCTGACACTCTGAATGTTTTCCCAGCCATTTCAAAACTCTCTGGTGATTTTTCAGGTAGCATTGTGAAGTAGTATCTGCCCAGCTGGCAGATACCAATCTGAGATTTAAATTCAAGCTTCTAAGGGAGTCTGAATTTCTGTTGTGCACTGCACGAATTTGATAACCCAGGAGTTAACCCTCCTCAGTTTGGAGGATCAATTCACTGCAACAGCAGCACGAGCTGCATGTATTTTGTGGATCTTTGGCAGTGTGCTTTAATTACTGAATAATTTTTCACCTAAGTAGGAATATCACAACAATGCAGTGATGTTTACAGACCTAGATATTGATTGGCATGCAGTGTAACAGATCCACATGAGCCTTTTTTGCAACGGAGTGAAACAAGACACTCCAGTCTTTCAGATTAATTGGTCTTTATTGTCGAGTTCATTGTTACCATAACAACTCAGATAGATGTGTCTTCCAAAACACAGCACTGATTCATCTGGTACAAGCACCACGCAAAGAACATTTTATAGCATGATTACTGGGTTTTGTCTTCAAAATTAATGACGATAATGACATTCCAGACCCTGTGCCAGGCCTGGAAATCTTTCCTAAGATATTCCTTGATTTTTGATGAGGATACTCCTTCCTTCCATATTTTTGCAGTGTGGATTACAAAAAACATCCAGGACATGAGCAGAAGTAATGCAGCCAGTATTGTTATTGTCACACACTTCTGGCAGTCTTCCTCAATTGATCTCTGAAATACATCTCAGCTTACTGTCAGATATTTATTACATTGAGCCTTTAGTTTTTATTTCAGATTTGTCACTAGTAATAATTTTAATTGCATATTGCTTTCAGATGTGCAGGTCCAATCAGCCTCTAATATTGAGTGGAAGAGATGCATTTTAAATTCACAAGACAATGTTTACATGGATCTAACCCTCCTCTGGCTGTGCTCTACTTCAGCAATCAATAAAAACAGAATGCTTTCCAAAGCATCTCTTGGTGCCCTTGGTAAAACACCTCCCATCCTGAAATTATATCCCCTCCCAGAAGTTCCTAATTCCCTGTTTTAATCCTTGTAGGATGCTGAGGAGCAACTCCATCAGCTGTATAAACAACGACACCTTTGCTGGCCTGAGCTCAGTGAGGCTCCTTTCTCTGTATGACAATCACATCAGCACCATCACCCCTGGAGCCTTCAGCACACTGGTCTCTTTGTCTACAATGTAAGTTATCTCTTCATGGCATGAACATGTCATGGTGCTGTTCTTCTGTGCTTTCCTTTTAAAAAAGACAGCGTTTCAGTTTATGTGGAAAACCTCGTCTAGGGAAAGAAAACTCCATCCTACTGAAATCACATGTTTAGAGGATACAAGGTGTGATTTAAAAAAAAATAAAAGTGAATCATTTCAGCTGGAGTGGCTGAAAACACGTGGAGGTTGCCAGCCTCAGGCAGGATGACTGTGTTTTGCTGTGTCACAGCCCAGTGCAAGGTGCAGTGGAAGGTCATGTAAAACACTTTCTGCAGCATCAAAGGGTGTAGCTTATCACACACTCAGCTCCCTGAAGCTGCTTTAGTGTCAGTGCAGTCTGATTTTGTAAGAACAGCTTTCTTGGATTTCAGTTAAATTAAACATCAGAGGTCTACTTGCTAATTCTTGGACTTTCAGAGCATCTGAAGAAGACAGAATAGTCAAGTCTTACTAAATGTGAATTTGAAAATCCCAATCTAAGCTCTTTTAATTCCCTACACTTCTCAATCATTCTTTGAAATATTTCCCATGCTTCTTAAATACTTTTAAATGCTTTTTTAGTGTGTCTATTTTAATAAAGTACAGACTGATAAATATGGAAAGAAAGTCTGCCTTTTGTTTCCAGCTGTGAGAGGGGACCCTGGTGTTGCTCTTAATGGAGATTGGCTGTCCTGAAAATACAGTCCAATTGTCCAGTCAAAATAAACTCTCCATCCTATTGCATTTCAGGATTGGAAAACATTCTCCGTCATGTTTGGGCAAAGAAAGAAGTGTTGACTCTCAGCTGTTTTGTTGCTCACACTTTCTCTTTGCTGTGGCAACTTTGCACCAACAAATCAGTTATCATTTTGGCATGAGCTCCGTGCAGCATAAGGAACACAGAACTTTCTTTCCTTTTGCATTGTGTAGTCCCAAGAGTCTCCTTGAAATTGATGGACAAAGAGAGAAACACAAGCAGATTATTTTTATTGACTGTTTTGAAGTCTCTGGCCAAAGCAAGTGGCACTTGCTGAAAGCTGGTTGTCACTGTGCTGCAGGCAGTGCCTGCTGCTCTCAGCGGTCTCCGTGCTGCCCTCCCTTTGTATGGGGACTCTCTGAGTCAGTCTGTGAAGCCCCTACCTTGCTTTCATAGAATTGTCTTTGTCATATTTTGTTAGAAAATAGCCCATTTTCTTTTCTCGTCCATGGGAAAAGATTGTTGCCATTTCTAGTGAGAGCAATTAAAGCTGGTGCTAATTAGATTGCGCTGCTTTGGCACTGATTCTGTTGGTTCCTAGCCCTGTCTCGGTGGGAAAGTTTGTTCTTTGACACGTTTTCATTCTGTGTTTGAACTACAGGCAGAAAAGGTGTGGTTTGACTTCTTTAGACCCTGGGTTGAGGCCACAGTGATTTTTGACATAAAAATGCAGAATTCAGCTCTGTTCCTTTCCCGGCAGTGCTCTGTTGGAGGTGGATTTTTTGGATGACACCACCACTGAAGTTAGAGGGTGTGACTGCTTTCCCTGTTCAGCCCACATTTTGGGAGCTAATTGGGTATTGTAATGCCTTGCTTTTACATCTATCAATGGGAGGCAAAAATTCATGCAAAGTTCCATTTCCATTTTCATATTGGCATATTTAGAGCACTAAAGAACATTGCTCCTTTTGTTCTTACCCTTTGTGAGTCAGTCTCGTTGATATTCTCAAAACATGGACAGCTCTGGAAATAATACCCTATCTAAGGATTTTCAATAGAGGAAGAACATCTATTTTCTAGAAAAAAATAGCAATTTTTATTTTGTTGTTGGTCAAACTAGGCACTGTAGCATATTAATTTGAAGTGCACTTGCACTTCTTCACACAGAGAATTCAGTTGTCTGTTAGTCCTTACACAGTCAAGGGGATATATTTGCAAGCAGAACTGCCTTTCTATGGATTATTATTAAAATAACTGCATGAAGCTAATGCCAGAATGACATATAACTATTCTTACATAAACATAACCTGAATTCCACAATATATTTTCAACCTAATTTCAAAAACATCCAGATATGTTCCAACATGTTTTTCAAACAGGTCACTAGAATCCATTTAAATAGTTAATATTCTGTGACTTCTTTGCAATTTTGAAGAGGCACTTGTAGTAGGATATGCATATTTCTTTCCTCAAGACTTCTATTTCCCCTTGATTTTTAAAATATGTCTAAGTCCTTGAGTAAACACTTCTGAATTTAATGTTAGTACAAAATCTCTGCTAAAAGTTTGAATGCTGTATTTCTGAGTGGGTAAATCACTATTGTATGTGTAGGAACTCTGATTATTAATGATGAGTTTTCACATCAGTTTTTCTGCCCAACACTACCGTTTGTGTTTGAGAACTTGAATAGTCAGTTTCCTCAGTAAAACATTGGCATATAATTAGCCTTTCCAGACCTTCAATTCCATTTCAAGTCAGGTAGGAAATCTCTTTATCCATTTGATACTTTAAGGAGAACTTCATCTTACATTTCTGTCGAAAGTTGGATCACAGTCTTGCCGTGGAAAGAGCATGTATGTAGGGACATGTGTGAACTTCATACTGCATTAAAGCTAAAAGTCCCTGCTCTGCAGTTGGAAAAGGATAAAATCTAGATGTTGCTAAAGCAGCAGAAGGACATGTGGAATTGCTGCCAAGATAAATCTGTCCTTTTTTTGCCTGGAGTGATTTGAATTTCTAAATGGGAGATTTGTTTATTTGTTAATTTTATCTGTAACGACCTAATTCTTTCTTACTTCCTAAGAAAAAGCATAATCCAACTTCTAAACTAAGGATTCCAAAAATTTTACATCATATGTTAACCTGTGTTTGCCAAGAAGAAAAGGAGGCTTTGTGGATAGTTACTGCTGCTCAGCTAGTGAGCAGTAGCACATTAAGTCAAAACAATCTCTCCTCCCTAGACAGGGATAATTACTTTTTTTTGATATGGAGCATTTTGTAGATTGAAAGTTTGTGAAAATTCTTGATATGTCTTGGTAAGATGCTCTCTAGATGTGCAAAATGTCCTTTACTCTCAGAGCTGCTGGTTTTCCAAAAACCTGATTAAACACACCTGCTGTTTGTTTCCAAGTGTAGATTATTTAATTCTGAGGATTTGTGTCATGGAAGTAGTTCTGTGAGGATGATCTCACTCTCTTCCATCACTGGAACAAATGGCCTTTGAAGCACTGGCTCACTCGGCGTCGGCGGTTTAGACATTTGGTTTAGGCACTCTGCTCATGCCAAAGTGTATCAGTGTGGAAAATACACAAAGCATCCTGCATGTGGTCCCATTATGGATTAAAGAAAATGGAAAACAATTCAGAATGAGAGCAGCTAGAATTAGAGTATTGCTTTCAGTGCTTTTCTGTACCTTCTGTCAGAAGGCTCTTCTGTAAACCGTTGGTTTTCTCACCTTTCTGCAGCGTTTGAATCTTAGTGTGAAGCAGGTAGAATATTTTTATAATATTATGCTGAGTTTTCTGCTCCCCCCAGTTCTCCTTCTTCCACAAGGTCCATAAACCAGTGTTAGATCCACGCGGGATTGACCCCAGAGCTCCAGGGCAGAGCAGTGATTGAAGTAGGCTGTGCTGCAGTGCTGGGAGCAGCTGTAAATCATATTGTGGCTATGTGATGTTGGCCTAGAACCTGCAGGATTTAGGAGTTGCTTTGGGTTTGCTTTCTAACTGCCCCACCTCAGTTGTGCCACATGTTTTTGTCTTCAGTACTGTTGTTTTCTGAAGGAATTGTTTGGCTGAAGTCCTAAGTGATTTTGACTGCATGTTTGGGTTTGTGAAAACATCTTGCAAGTGAAGACTTCTAAGCTACTTCAGCTACTACACTTGCACTTGAAGTGCCTGTTTCTTGCCTTCAAATTTCTTGTCTTAAAAGATACACTATGGTTTAAAGAAATTTCATTGTCATCGTTCTTTCTATGCTACCAAAATATTAACTCTTGGACACATTCATACGTGATGTGAAAATTCCATCAGTATTAGTTTAGATACTTCATTTTCCATACACAGGCCCTGACAGCTCATTCTTCTTCCATGAGGCAACCTCAGACTGAGGCTTTGATTCTCTCTGTCTCTGCACACAGCATAGTCAGCTCTCCCTTTTTACCAGGGATCTCAGCCTCTTTCCTCCATCTGAAGCTTAGTTAGGAAAGAGCTGCTAAGCCAGGCTGTGTTAAGGCTCCATCCCTCTGGTGGAGGTGTCAGATGATTGCTTTGGGGGCTGCACACCACAGCACCATGCCTAGGCTGCAGCTCTGCATGGAAGATACTTCAGGAGCTGGAGCAAGATTTGAAGCAGACCCCACAAAGTTCACAAGACAACAGAGCAGATGCTTTTCACTACAGATGTCCAGACCTGAGAAAACTTCCTAAGTGGCTCAAGAGGACAGTGCTGCTTTCTGTACATTTTTATGTACATATATAGGACTATCCTTGCTGTTTCAATAGGAACCCCAAATTCGTCTTGCCAGTGGCTCCCTCCTGGCTCTGGTTTATATGGGCTGGGACAGAGGCAGAGGGAGGGCATGAGAGTGCTGGGGCAGGTACATGATCATGGTGCAGATCATGCACACGTGGGTGCAGTTTGTGAGGTTAGACTGGGGGGTGAGCTGTAGCTTGGGTTGAATTCCATGATGAATCCAGCCCTGGGAGTGATGGAAGTATGTTTAAATAACAATTTTAAGCCCTTTATTTTATAAACATATGTCTATATATGCATAACTATATATATTTTAATTACAATCCCAGCCCTAATATAAAACCTGCATAGAACTTCCCAGATCTGCAGGATGGAGGAGGGATCTCACAGGAACAGAACACAGGAAAGAGCCTGGACTTGGAGCCCCTCATTTTTTCTGTAGTTATTTCAGTATTTCTGTATGTTCATATGTAATGGAATCATGATTTGTTCCTTTTCAGTAATTTGCTGGCTAACTCCTTTAATTGTAACTGCCATTTGGCCTGGCTGGGGAAATGGCTGAGGAAGAAAAGAATTGTCAGTGGAAATCCACGCTGCTTGAAACCCTTTTTCTTAAAGGATATTCCAATCCAAGATGTAGATATCCAGGACTTCACCTGTGATGGTAAGAAAATCCAATTTGATTTGGCACTTGTGGTGATGTTGGCACCTCCCTACCAAGCAGTGCTGCAGAGTAAACATTTTGCTTTGGTGATGGAAAAGGCAGCCACCTAGAGCTGAAGATTATTGTTCTCTATCAGTGATGCATTTTTATTCTTGATTTCCAGTTTCTGAATTTGTGCTATCTACACCTAAATTTAAGAACTAATTTATTATAGACAAATGCTCTGCTTTGTCTAATCCTGGTGTAATCCTGGGCCTTTCTTACTCTTAGTTTACACTCTGAAACCAGTGAGAGTCGTGCTTGCTTGGGAAGTCCTTTAGATTTAGATATGTGTTCAGGGTCACCAGTAAAAGGTGAATACAGGGAAATAAAAAAACCCTTTGACATTATTTGAAATGACTCAGTGATGCTTCGTGCTTTGTTGGGTCTATGTGGGTTTAAAAGAAAATACCCTGACATTTCATTCATTCTCCAGGTAGTTTTTGTCTTCTGATCAAGCAGACTTTAGAGAAACTAGTGAGGAGAAAATTGCTTGATGAATGCCCTGCTATCTTGACTTGCAGCTTGCAGCAACCAAATAGACTGGAGGTGCAGTTAGTCATACCTCTAAAGAGACAATAAGAGTGATAGAAGTTCCCTGCTTAAAGTAAAAATTAATTCCTGTCCTAGTCAAGCAATCTGGCAACAGGCCCAGGTTCTTGAGCTCAGAGCTCAAGAGACCCAAGTTTAGTCATAAAAGAATAATTCACTTTTAATTTGAGAGGAAAAAAAAAAAAAGAAACCAAAATCCTGGTCCACAGATTGACATTCCACACTTGGGAGAAAAGAAGAATCCTGGTGCACAAAATGTCATTCCACAGTTGGGAGCTTTCTCTGTCAGGCAGTAACTTGGAGTTGAGGCAAATGGAAAGTAGGTGGTGGCAGGGTGTGAAACACAGAACACAGGGGAAAATTAAATATGCTGAAAAAAAACATGCTCTTTCTGCAGGTTTATGAAGGACTTTGAATTTTGTTTCCAGTCATTAAACTCAGCAGGGAAGAAAAGGAAAAAAAAAAAATCTTCTCTATTCTTCTGTAGTCTGGTGGTGCCTCCCCAGCCCTCTGAATGCAAATGATTCCTACCCGTACAGTCAGGGGTAATTCTGTTATCTTGCACCAGGACTTCCAGTCTTTTTCTTTAATCTCAGTGCTCGTGGGTGCCTCCAGCAGAGAGAAGAAAGAACCAGATCTGTCTCAATTAGTCCTTGCATGAGTTAAAAGGAAAGAGCAGGCGGCACATGATGACGGCAGGCTGCGAGCTCTGGGTCTGGGGGGCGGGCAGCTCAGGCTGCCTGTGCTCACACATAGCTGTGTGCTCCCCTCGCTGCCATCCCCAGAATGTGCCACTAAGTGTTTCCTGTCACAGACATCGTCATCCTGCGGCAGGCATGTGCCTTGTGTTTTGTAAAGCCTGTTGCTTTTGGGGAAAATCCATGCTTTAATGTTCTTAGCTTCAAAGCGTTGGTTTCTACTGCACAAACCCTATTGTTCTTCAATTACAAGATTTAAGCTGCTGTTTATGGACCTTTGAAACCATTTTTGGAGAAAGTTGATATTTTTGTGTGTGGACAGATGGATTGCCAGCAGTTGGAAGTGTGCTGCTTCAGTTTGTTGTTTGCCTGGTTATCGTTGTTAAAAACATTGAGGCTTTACAATTCAGATCATAAACAAAGTGCCAGGCTGACTGTGAAAAGTAAAAAATAAACACCTAAAAGCTGAATTTAAAAAAAAATTTCCAAAAGGAGAGTAAATAGTGAATATCATCTGTCTAGATGAATTTAAGGGCAATGTCCTGGTCGAGTTCTCCATTTCAGCTGGCATATTATGGGTGGGGGGAGGATTTGGGATTCATACATTGAATTGCACTATAATCTGCAGAATTACAAAGTAGATTCTCCTTAGGAAAAAAAAAAATTCAGTTTATGAACTGTTCATGTTGCCTAAAGAACTTGAATGAAAGCAGGGTGATCCAAAGCACTGCATCTAGTTTAAATGCTGTGATGGTTACCCTGGATTCAGGGTGCTCCTCCCTGGTCCTTGTCACCAGTTACCTTCAGAGTGGGTGCCTTGGGCTGGAGCGCTGATCTCCTCCCACTCTGCCTCTCTCCCTGTGCAGGTAATGATGAGAGCAGCTGCTTGCTTTCCCCTCCGTGTCCTTCCCAGTGTACCTGTGTGGACTCCGTGGTTCGCTGCAGCAACAAAGGGCTGCGGATGCTGCCCAAGGGAATTCCCAAGGACGTGACCGAGCTGTAAGTTACCTTTTACCTGTCCCCTCTCTCGAGAAGTTCATCAAACTGCATCAGTGAGGCTTTGTGGGCCCATGGGGGGTTTGCCTTTGACTTTAGTCATCTGTGCTTTGGTGCTTCCCGTATGTTCTGACCATTATTCTTATTCTTATTTGTCCCTTGACTGAATAAATCGCTTTGTAATGGGAACAGAGTTTATCCGTCCTTGTACCCATTAATTCTGGGTGGAGGAACAAATGCATTTATTAGTATCAAATAATCCTGTAGTGCTTCTGTGAGAGCCTAAGCTCGCAACAGGCAGTTCGAAGGGATGATGAAAATACGTTCCTGAGTTACGCAGCTGTGAGCTAATTATCCTCTGAGGAGACTAAAAAAGGAAAAGGAGGAAGCTGGTGGTGGAAACAAGGAATTCTTTTCTCCAAACCTCATGAAATGGCTAAAATACCAGACAATTAGATTATATTGCAAAGTAAATTCATCCTAGTTGAGAACCATCTTTCTAGTTGTCTTTTCATCTATGCCTCACTAGGATTTTATAGTGGATTTTCTTTCCATGGAAAGAAAATATCCTGCTGGAACTGCTTGGCTTAAGCAGTTGGCACTAGAAATACTGAGCTTTTCCCCTTCAGGCCCTTATTCAAATCTATCCCAGGTGAGTCATTACTGAAACTTGTTACAATCTCATCAACATTTCTATGTGAAAATAATTGGTTGAGTTCGTTGGTATGTTTGATGAATTTCATAATGACCTTAAATCTGATTCTGCTATTTTCTAGTACCTACTATTATTTTTACTCCCTTCACAGGGAGAGAATGGGGTTCACACTGTTTTTACCAGTGCTGTAGACAAATACAAGGCTTTACTGGTGAATGAGGGTACTGGAAGTGCCTGGGGTAACTCAGCATGGAAACTTTGCATTAATGAATACATCCTTGGAACACCGGTGAACAGGGCGTGGTTAATAGTGAATTGAATTAAAAGCCAATTCCTGGCCTGGATTCCTTTATATATTACTATCAGTGTTAAGAAGTCTGCAAGGTCATCTCTGCTCTGCTTTTGTTCAGGTTTCATTGCATTTAAATGTAACTTGCCAGCAGTAAGATATCACAGATGTTACTTTGATTTCCACTGCCACACTGAGGAATTTTTATGTTTAAATTTTGCATATCGAGTTTTACTGATACTATCTGATACCCTGATGACAGAGTTTTCACAAAAAGAGTAGAATTAATCTCACATTCTTAAAAACTGCTATATTTCTTAACCATTTCTTGGCAAATGAGGCAATAGCCTGGAACTGAGCAGTTTGAGTTCATAGGAGTTTACGTGACTGTCTTCTTCAGTAGGAGCCTCTTGGCTGTGCAAAGCTCTAGTTCAGCTTTCTGCTTTCCATCCAGAAATGTGTCAGCAGAACACAGACAGCCATGGACTGCCTGGCTCTGAATATTTCATATTCTGCAAATATAACCTTTGAATCTGTCCCAGCTGTCTCAAAATTCAATCCTGATCTCATTCTCCTCTCAACTGACATAAACTGAACTCCTTATTTATATCTACACCAAAAGATGGGTTGCAGGTACTGAAGCGTGAAATTTCATGTGTTTGTGGAAACTGTGACAAGAATAAAATAAGTAAATAAAAAATAATCAATCTTACTTGCCTTGCTTCTGCTTCCAGATTGAGATAGAGATAGTGCCCATAACCTGCTATGTCATGCAGGTTACGAGTTGCCAGTGTGAAGTTACACATTTTTATTATTCTGTGTTTGAGAATTGCCATTGTTGCTGTGATACGCAGCATCTCATGTGGAACCCAGCCTCTTGCCTCATCTTGAGGACAGCTGGAACCTGGCAGAGGGAACACAAAAGCTTCGTGGGCACAGGCCGAAAGAGACTTGCCTTGTTTAGTTGCCAAAGCCCACAGTCATGGGTGCCAAGGAAGTGACAAGGACATGCAGACTCTCTTGTCCCTGTATCCCACAGCTCCCTCCCTGCAGGAGGCCTGAGCAGGGACAGGATGCACAGGAGCATTTCAGTGCAATTTTTATGAATGCACCAGTCTGACATTTATAACCTTCCATTGCTGACGTATTCGTCTGCCAGGCACATTGGTTGCAGTGGTTTTTATTAAACTGCAGTGCTTTTGTACGGTGTGGTTTAAGAAAAAGAGCTGCCNGTTTGCAGGCTGTGACTGCAGCTTTTACCCAGCCAGACTGTGACTGCAGGTTCCAACAACAGGCTCTGACTGCAGGCGCAGACTGACCTCACAGCAGTGATTCTCTCTCCCCAGGATCCTGCTTCAGGATTCTCTGCTTCATGCTCCTCATGGTTCCTCTTCCATGACAATCCTCTCCTTAGCAGCTCACTCCCAATTGTCTCACTCATTCTTATTGGCTATAGCTGTTACTCATCAGCATGAGGCTGTATTGGTTAATTAACACAGCTGTTACTTATCAGGGGTGAGGTCACCTGTATTCTCCTACAGCCACGTACCTACTTAAACCACTCTCTTGTGCTGAATGTAGCCTTTTCAGAAGTTCCTTTAATTTCTCTTAGAGGTCTTAAAACAGGAATCCTTTCCTTGTAACAGGTATTAAATAGTACTGTGCAAAAATAAGCATATCTCTTGCAGAAGCACACAGGGGGAATGTTACCCTGTCTGAGTCAAATTTCACTGTACCTACTCTCAGCAAAAAAGATCCCCAGCAAAGTTTTATTGCAGGGTGGACAGGAGACACAGGCTTGCTCCTTTCAGTGTTCATTCTGAGTTTGTTTCAATGTATATATAGATAAGACAAGTGAAAACCATTATCTCTTTCATATTTACAGCTTGGAATAATAGGAGACATCCCTGTGTTTGGTTTGTACCACCCTTGGGAGCAGGGATTACCTTGGCAGGGAGGGCTGCCATCTAGAACAGAGTTGAAAAGATCACTAAGTGTCCTGGCTTTTTAGAGGAATGATGATGCAAGAAATTTCTATTTGCCAGCTTTTCCTTCAGAAAACCCTGTCATCATGGACAAGCTTTCATCCAGCTTCTTGGGAATAGGAAAATATTATGTTGTTTCTTGCAAATTCCTTCACTGTATATTCCTCCACTGTATATTTACATACTGCCTACATCTTTCCCCACTGTTTTCTTGCCCTGAAGAGAAACCTTGGGTTTTTTGAACATACTCAGTTTTGTGCTCCAGATGTTCAGAAGCAAAATGTTCATGCAATGAGCTAGTTTGGAACTCAGCCTTGCTGCAGCTTAGTGTTTTAGGCTTTCCTCTTCTTCTGGTTTTTTGTTTTTTGTTGTTTTTTTTTTCCCTAAATCTGTTTGAACCAAGTTTCCCATGCTCTTTCTCCTTTTATGTATTACCTCAGTGTGTGAACACTAAATTTTTTCCTTCTATTCACAAAAGTATAGTCTATTTCTAATAAAGTCTTATCTGACAGCATCCAGCTGCTTTTATGGACCTACAGCAAATAACATTTTGCACTGGGGAAAACCCTTGGAGGCAATTCTGTGGACGGCGTGTGCACAGGCTGTAACATAACGAGCGTGGTGTGTTTTAGAATAAATATGTACTAATCATGTCATCTCTAGACTCCAAATGTTGTCCTGACACTGGGCTATAGGATAGCACTGGTGGGATTGTTAGAAAAACCTGCACCCGTACATCATTGTTAGTGATTGTTTTTCCTTCCATTTATATTAATGCAGGCTAATATTTGCATTACTTTTGCCATTTCTCTTTCTCTTCTCACAAACTTTCTCTCTCCCATTTCTGTTTCTGGTTCTCTGTGGTAGGTTCATGTAGTTGACACATCAGTTTTCATATTTACTGGGAGGTATTTACCACCAATCCCAACGCCTTTTTTCCAGCTTCCAAGGCACTTGTGATTTCCTTTGACTTGTGACTAAAAGCAGTGGCTCATACCTGGGCTGTGCTAATGGATATCACAAAAAAAAACTGCCCAAAGCAGTTTTGATATGTGTGGAATATTGTAACAGCTTAGCACCATTTTTCAGTTTGCCTGTCTTGCTGCTGATCAAAGGGAAACTCTGGAGTGAGATATTTGATGAAGATCATCTGCTTGAGAATGCAAATGCTCTTGCTTGTCTGGCAATTCACACTGTTTTACGCAATGACCCCCAGCACAGGCATCAGGGAATGTTCCTTTCATAATAAAGGAGATAAACAATTAGGTTTACATGGTCCATTTTCTGATCTGCAGAGGGGGATTCTCCCATTCAGAGAAGGGAGAGTTCTCTAGAGAATATTTTAGTTACAGATGGAATAGAGGAATTAATCTGCATTTCAAACCTGAGTTTAGAAAAAGTAAATAATATCAATGCTATCAAATAACGTGTTCAGGTAAAGTTTGTGCATGTATCAGCAAGGTGATATTAGCACTAGCAGAGACTAAAGTTGAACTTTCTCTCGAACACAGCCGTGTTTCTGTGTGTCAGACATGGAGGTTGTGGTTTGATGTGCAAATACAGGAAAACCCAGAGTCCAAATTTGCCAAAGCTTATGAAAGTTCAATATCCGTATTTGAACCCAGATCCACACTTGATTTTTGTTTCCTCTCAAGAAACTGTAATTGAAGCTCTTAAAATTCATGTTTTGTGGATGTTTCATCTTTCACAGTCCAATTCTTTTCTAGACCACCATTTTTAGGAAATGAAATTTGACTCAAAATTTTAGGATACTGCGTATGGACATGAAAAATTTTGGCGTGTAACTTAATTTTAGAGCTACATAAAACTGCCAAGTATCTTGGTTTTTGTAATGTAACATTCTTTGTGGAATGTTTAAAGGAAAGGTTTTGTGCCTTTTCAATTACTGCCTGAGAACTGATTTCTCTCTCCAGTTTCTCCTCCTAGCACAGATTGCCACTGCGAGCTTGACTTTATGACTGAATAGACATCTCAGTACAAAAAAGATTCCAAGTGATTCAAATTGTTACACGATGCTCTGGCACCTTGTGCTGGTTATATTACCTCCAATCCAAGTGGTTTCAGTACAAAAATAGACAAGTTGGAAAAAGAGCAGCTGTCATCTTTTATGCATAGTTTTAAATTTTTTATGTGCAATGTTGGTGTGTGTGGAAGATGCTGAATGAGCCCTGGGGCTGCTGCAGGCCCTGTCCCACAGTGCCAGCCCCCCTGGCCATGTTCTAGAGAAGCCTTTCCAGGTGGGAAGGTGGTGGCTTTCTCTGAGAGCTGAACACATATTTGGGGACTTTTTGGTTTAGTTTTTTTTTCAGTTTTTGCTCTGGTAATTGCTTGTTTGTTACAAGTCATTATTGAGGCTTGAGGATTCTCAACAGCATTCACAGGGTAAAGAAAAAACCAAAACCCTCCCATCTGATATTTAAACTAGAGCCTAGAGACCTTAGGAAGCAAATGAGGTTGTTTTGGATAGCAGTCAGTGTCTATTTTAAGGCAACTGACACTCAGTCTTGACTCTGTGTATTAATAACTTGATTCCCAGAATTAAAATTAGACATGTATTTTTCTTTATTCATACCAGAATTTCTTTGCATACCAGACACCATGGACATCATAGTCCTTTGGCTCAAGAGTGGAAAGAATGAAAAATTTAATCTTCCTTCCACATTAACTCTTTTATGGCTGTTTTGAGGGTTTTTTTGGCAGGGCATCTGTAGCTTCATCTGTGGTTTTTTTATTTAGATAGATATGTGCATAAATACACGACGTTTTGTGTCTCTGCCCATTTGCCCTCAGGAATAATTCTTTTATTCACTATGTCCAGTTTCCAGCCCCCTTGCAGCCCCCATCCATCCTGCTGAGCCCAGCAAGGTGGGGAGGGGCTGCCCCTGCAGCCCCCAGCTCTGACAGAGGCGCCTCCCCTGCTGCAGCTGTTTGCCTCAAATCTTGCATCCCAGATCCTCCTGATACTTGGCAAGCTCTTATGCCCTAAAAGCCTTGGTTATTTCAAATTCCCTGTGCTTAAATGTGCTTTCAGAATGAATGCCTTCAGCTTAGAAAATGTTGCCACGCTTTGGATAATGGGGTGAGAGGTTTAGCAGTGGTGAATTGTTCTTATGGATGCATGAAAAGTGTGTTATCAGTACTTTTTCAGAGTTAAATTGTGTTTATTCAGAAAGTGTACCACTGGTATGAGTATTGCAGTTTTCTGCTAGCACATTTATATAACCATCAAATTGCTGCAGTGCAAATCCAGAGCTATTCAAAGCAGATCTTCTGTAGGAGTTTAACTCCAGGGGTCTGCATGTCTATGTTAGTCTGAGTCATAAAGCACTGAATTAAAATGTGCACCCTTGACTTTTGATTGCCCCAGAAAGCAAAAGAGGGGAAAAACTTTGGCTCACTACCATCAGTTTGTTTAAATTGCCGGCTGTTTCATATTGAGATCAACAAGAGAATATCCTGAAAATATGTTCCTGGAGAATTCAACATGTTGCAAGAGTCTCCTTTCCTGAACAAAAATCATATAGAACTTCCAAATACATAATACATGACCTGCTTTTGATTTCCTTTAGAAATCCTTAGAATTTTACATTTGGAATAAAGACTAGAACCTTAACCTGCTCTCTTGCATGGGTTTGAGATTTGTGATTTTCTGGGATGAAGGGGAAGGCACAGACTCCCAACATCTTGCTGCATCCACAGCAGACTATGACTGGGGGAAAGAGACGTGGTTTGCCCTGTTAAAAATGTGGCATGCATGTCTAAATTCTAAGAATCTCCTACATAACAATTTATAGTGGGAAATCACCAAGGAACTCCACTTTCACAATCATTTATAACAGATTTAGCCAAAGTTAAGCAAGTGCCTTTCCACTTGCTGAATCTGGATATCCATGGGAGATGTAAGTGTGGCACAACTAACCTGTCCTCTGGGTAGTGAGACTGTCCCTGCTTTGCTGGCTGTGCAACTCTCTCACTCAGGGCTCATGATCATTGTCATGGGAGACATTGATTAGTTTTCATTGAGAAAGTGTTTTCTTTTGTTAAGAAGTCAGAAGCCTGTATTCCCACCTTGTCCAGCCTAATCCTGGCAGGAGTCAGGTGAGCTCCAGTGCATGCTCTAGGGTAACTCTGCCAGGGTGGGATGCTGTGCACAGGCAGAAGGGATAACTCTGAGGCTGCTTGGAGTGGTTCAGTTGGAGTTCAGTAGAAAAGAGATTCGAAGCAGCAGAAAATGCTGAGAGGTCATTAAGCTGAAACAAAAGGGGGAAAAAATAATGTCAGCTATAAAATATATTATGTAAGAAATTCTGGTTTTTATAGATTTTATTTTTTGAATGATGTTAAAATAAAGTTTGTGGGAAATTTTTCTTGGATTTAGTTTACACAAGTATTTCTGTGCTATTACAGTTAATGTAGAAAGGGAACATAGAGCACAAGGATAATCTATTCTTATTGTTGTTTGCTATAGTAAGTGCAGCATAAGGAGGCCTGTTGCCAAAGAAAAGGAAATTGTATGTGTGGAATAAAAATTCTTAACATGATTATCGGATTCTGTTTTCAGCAGCAGAGGCAGCACATTAAGTGTTCTGGTGTCTGTGGGCTGCATTTCCAGGCTCCACTTGATTGTGTTTCAAAACATTCCGTATCAATTGCATTGCCCCATGTCTGCCTCAGGAAAAATCCCTGCAGCATCATGTAGGGAAGGGAAATACCATTTTCTCTTTCATCCCACCTGTGGAGGGAGGAATGCCTTCCTCCTCCAGGGTGCTTCCTGAGAAGGATGGATTTGTTTCCCAGGTAGATGTTGCTTCTGGAAGATGTCTGGAGACTGGCATCTTGACAGTGCCATGGTACCACAGTAGTCACTTTCCATTGGAGCCTTATTACTTTGGTATCTTCCAGGGGTACCTAAAAGCCAAGGTTAAGGAAAAAGAACCTCCAGCTCTGTCTCTATTGTATTGCAATAAACAGAGAAACACCCACATCCTGTTGCTGCCACAAGTCAGCTGTGCAGACTGGAGCACCCACACTCTCTTCTAGGCAAGGTTTTTAAAAGTATTGTGTTTTTTTCAGGGGGTTTTGCTGAGTAAGTCACTGATCATGTTCCTTCAGTGGAGAAAAACTGCAAAATGGAGGCGCTATTTGCCTGTACGAGGACTCAGGATTATCCCCAAAGCCTTTAGCCCTACCATGCCTGTGTCTGCATAGAAATAGGTTCAGCAGTGTCTCAAACAACTTCCACACTGGAAACACAAGATATGTTGTTAAATATATTTAGTGCATGTAGGAGGAACCTGTGTTCCAAGAGAGCTTGGTCTTTGGTCATTTATTTATACCAAGCTTTCCTCCTGTACCAGCGTGCTGTGGAAAGGACAGGTGAGGAGGGTGTATTGCTGTGGTGGATGTGCCATCACACTTGTGGCTGTTTGTGTTGATGCTGGAATAAGTGGGACCATTTGCAGCACAGAGATCTGGGAGTGCAGCTCCTCTTCCCATTCTGGCTGCACCAGGAACTTCCACGCACAAGACAAAGCCTCCCTCGCAGGGTCAGGGAGCAGTCAGCGCTGTTGGAGAGACTTGGGAAAGGTAACTCTAAGTTCAGGGCACAAGCCATGCAATTTTTCTCCCCTTCTTCAGCTGCTGTCACAGAAGAACCAAATGGTCATTTCTGTTTGCTGTAGGCCAGAGATCCTTTATGCATTTCCAAGTTTTAAAACAAATAAAGTAAATCAATAAGCTGCTGTTGTGCTTTGCGTGTGGGGTAATTAATTTATAAAGTAAAAGCTGTTGGAGTTTCAAAACAATGAATCAAAGATAATTTCTTTAGTGACTGACCTTACATTGTCCTCATTCATGGTGCAGATTGAGTGACGTGAGTTCTTGTTAATGTGTTTGTGTAATTGTCAAATGTGACTTTTTTCAGATACTTGGAAGGAAACCATCTGCCTGCTGTGCCGAAGGGGCTCTCTGCCTTCAGACACCTGACACTGATGTAAGAAACACGTGGTTTCAATGGCAGAAAATTGCATGACTTTCTGCACTATGCTGTTGGTGGAAAATAAATAATTGGTATTTGGAGCGGGGGGGAAAAACCAACACCAAACCCCAAAACCTTCTGTAATTTTAATTTGGAAAGAATTTCACAGTGGACACTGCTGCCAATAAATGTTCATAAAGAGTGAGGTGCCTGAGAAGCCCCTTGCTCTGCAGGACCCCGAGAGGACAAAACTCTCCTGCAGGCTGCTGCAGTTTCACTTGGCAGATTTATCTGTAAAGGTCATTAGCAGAGGAGACACATTAATTTGTGCTAGATGAGGCAGTATTTATAATGCTAAGGCAATGACAATTTGCATAGCAGTTTCTGCTGTGAACAGTCATGCAGATAGAGACACAGCTAGACTTTGTTCTGTAAATTGCTCCCTGAAATACACAGGAGTGAAATTTCCTGCCTGAACTATTTATCAGGAATTTTCAAATGCTGTTGGAATCAGCTGTGCAGATACTCCAGTCCAGTGGGCTGGGCAACCTCAGACAAAAACAACATGGAAGAAAAACTGGAATCCTTTGTTTTAAGAGTGTTTTTTATTTGGAAACATCTCTAATTTTGCTTTTCAGGGGAGACCAATAACAAAACAAAATGTTCTGGTTGAGCCTAAAAAACTTTTTGAAATGAAAAATGGGATTTTGTTCTAGTAGCTGTCAACATGAAGAGCATATGGAAATGGGGTGCCTGGAATACATTGCAAAGCGAGTTGGAACAGTAAATATTCAGCAGGACTTGTATCATTTATTCATTTGTTCTTTTAATTGAATGCTATATGCTGGAATATGCCTTAATATTTCCGAGTCTGAGGCTTTTTAGAGAAGTCTGATGTGCTTTTCCTTTAGAGCTCATTCAGAGTTGGTCAGAAAATACACCACTTGATAATAAAGGACTTTTCAATTGCTTCAAGCATTTTGCTGTGCAGATATTATGTAATCTTTTCAAAAAGGCGTTTTTCTTAATTCATACATGTAAATGATATTTTCTCTGTGTGTTTCTTCAGTGATTTGAGTAACAACAGCATCAGTGTATTGGGCAATTACACCTTCAGCAACATGACTCAGTTATCAACGCTGTAAGTAGCCCAAAGTTTTGATAGCAGCTTTAATTGCTTTTCCAACACCATCTAAGCTGTTGAGCAATTAGTGTATCTCTTGTTGCTTAAGTGTCTGGCTTTCAGTGCTTGTCTGTGGTTGAATTAGCAGTGAAATAACCAAAGCCAGCACAGAGTTGTGACTCTGCTCTCCCCTTCTGCAGCATCCTGAGTTACAACAGGCTCCGGTGCATCCCCGTCCACGCCTTCAACGGGCTCCGGTCTCTGCGAGTGCTGTAAGTGCAACTCCTGCAATGCAGCTGAGCTGCAGCTGATGGCAGGCAGGGTTTAATGGGCAGGTGCTCATGAATTCTCATGTAATTACTGTCAATGTATTTGTACTCTGGTGCAGTTTGTCTGGTAGAGGTCAGAGCTGGTGAGTCCTAAAGATGCAAGTATATGTTTGAAGGAGGATTGGCTTTTCTCTGAAAGCTTGGGTACAGGAACTGTCATGAAAACAGGTCTCCAAAAGACTTCAGAGTCTGTCTCTTCTGCCTGAACAATGTTTGGGTAATCCACAGGAAAGGACTTCTCTCTTACTCTGTATACACTTGGTCGTAGAGTGTGAGTTTCTATTGGGTGCTTCAGCAGGACTGTCTTTGTGGAAAACTTGTGCATTTTCAGAATATTTTCTGTTGATTCAGACTTATGCAGGCAAGCTTGAATGTCAACTGAAGGGAAGTTAGAAGCCCCCACAGTGAATAAATCGGGCCAGTGGCTGGGCACCAGTAATACTGAGATGCCTGTCTCAAATGTCCTTAAGTTGTGAATAAAATTACACCTCATATTGAGTGGAGGCCTGCTCAGAGACATCCATGTGTGGTTTATTTCTTGGGAGGTCCTTTTCTGCACTCTTCCTTTCTTTCCAGTGTAGCTGCTCTCATCAGCTTTCTGGATTAAACCATTTGTTTACAATCTCTTGTGAAAGTCATCTTTATATTGTCTGAGAGTGGGGGCTGTGGGCCTGGTCCTCACAGCAAGAGCCTCCTCCCAGCTTTCTTCAGGAACCTACAGGACTGGCTCCTGCTTCTGTCTCGTATTCACTGCCACTCACTATCACAAACACACCCTGGCTTGGTTTTGTGGACACCTGGCCCCACGTGCAACTGTCAGGAAGGTGGAGGAGGCGCCTTCCTATGGCCCAGAAACACGAGTGGGTCACCATGACTTGCTCAGTAGCCAAAGGGGATAAATTAATTAGCATGTCTGTGGTGAGTTTCTTCATTGTGCCGAGGGAGAAAGAGCTCTGAACACTCAAAGCTCAAGACAGAGGAGCTGAAGATTGTCCTGAGTGCTTTGAAACTTCACATTGATATTTTCCATTAAAACCAAAAAAATTGATGATGTTCAGATGCAGAGGTTTGTGTTAATTTAAAGAGCAGTGGTTGTTGTGCACTGGCTCCATAAATGTGGAATCAAAGTGTCCACATGAGCAGCACTGGGACTGTGGAAGCAGTAAGGCAGAGCTGCTTGGCTGAGACCTTTCACTGTGGTTTCAGTGGTAAAACAGATATCTCAGTTTCAATCTCCCAAATTACAAGACAGCTTTGGATTCCCACTTTTCATTAGTAAAACCAAGAAAGATACGTGATTTGGATTTGTTGTTTTAAGTTTGGCTTGGGATCCTGATTTCTAGCGCACTAGGATGGTCACATTTGAGCTGTTACACGAGTCCTGAAATTCAGCCACAGATTAATATGTTCTGTTTCATGGCCAAATGAATTATTCCATATGGAGCTGTCTTCTGGCCTGCTTCTGATATGCAAGCTAGCTTGATTAAAGCTCGTGTGGGGCTCTCTACCCTGAATTTACAGTGTAGATAAACCGTGCCTCCCTTTTTCCAATAGCTACAATTTGTCTTTTCACTTCTGTTCTTGCAGGCCACATATGGGCAGAAACAGAGGGCAGTGTTTTAATGACAGCTGTTGTTTTTTGACTTTTTAAAATGATCTGCTAATCAAAAAGTATCTTGCTCCTTCAAGGGAGAAACCCCCCCTGCCTTGCACAGAGCAATGAAATAAAGCCTGAAGGGGAATCTCTGCCTCTGTCCCCTGCATTTGGAAGCCTCCAGATTGATTTGATTTATTATGGCCCACAAAACTCTGGTATCAGCTACAACTTGTGCCACGTGTCATCACTGTTGCTACTAAAAATCAATTCTCCAAAGAGAAAATGGTTTCCAAGAGACAATATGAAATCTGTTATTGTCAGTTTTTTATTATCCATGCTCTCAAGGGAACTTAAAAGAGAAAACATCAGCAAAACAATTTCCACTTCTTTTTTAATAGAAAGAATATCAGGATCTCATTACCTTTGGCTGTGCATGCCTTTGAAGGTAGCAGACCCTTCTCATGGTCTTCCAAATTCCTTATGTTTTCTGTATTTTTTGTCCTCTGTAGTAAATACAGTAAATAAGTGCTTTGAAAATCAGAATAATCGTAGCTGATAGTATGATGCACTTGGTCTTTGAGAGATATTTCATTCTGAACTCCCTTTCTTAGATTTTTCAGGGCAAGCCCAAGCGAGAAAATTGCAGAGTCAACATGTTCATGTTTAAGCCTTAATATCTATTAGTGTTCACACAATCAGGTCTTTAATCTCGGCCCTCACATGGTTTATCCATAAGAGCAGCCAAAGGGTGCTGGGGAGCACAGGACATAAAGACTGGAGAATTTTTTAATAATTAGAAGTTGATATCAGTAGGTTTTTGAGCCAAAGCCATTACACTGAAAAGTTCTGGATTTGTTTTTCAGTTAATTTGTCCAAAGCAAGTCTTCTTAGAAACTAAATATAAACAGATTGAGGAAGCTGAGATTGAGACAAATTATTAGAACTCTCTGGATGACCTGAACAGATTATTTTAAAGATTATTGTGTAATCACATATTTTTATATGTGACTTAGTTAAGAGGCAAAGTCCAAAAATCAAAATACTTTCTAAGGTCACTAAGTAATTGTCCATGTGATAGTTAGGGGGAAAAGGGATAAAATGACCTACTGAATATTCCATTAACAGATACTCCAGTTTTACTGAAAACTGATGGATATTTCCTGCAGTTCAAAGCTCAGACAAACACTAACATGTGTCTTGATCAAGCTATCACCAATAATCTTTGGGCACAAAGTTTTGCAGTACACTTTCATTGTTGGGTGCTGCACTGATTTGACCTAACAGAAGCATCTGGCTGTTTTCTTTATTATTTTATTTTGTGTGAGAAAATGATTCCCTGTATTTATCCAGTCAATTTGTACAATCTCTGCTGTTGTGAGCATGGAGCAGTGACACTGTGGCTTTCCCTGACATCTGAGCTGTGCTGGTTCCTGCAGGGTTTGGCATCCTGCAGGGTTCCCTCTAGGTGTTTGCCCCTGATGGGATGTGGTCTGTGAGCAAAACCCTTTGGCCACATTTCTGTCTCCAAAAACACATCTCCCTTGTGTCTGCAGTAACCCAATGCTGTGGGCAATGGGCTGGCAGGACGTGGGTAGGGTTTGTAAAAGAAAAAACAACCAGAAGATCCCAGCCCAAAAGGATATGTTGAATTAATTTCCTTCCCTGAAGACAAAGGAATAAGTTAGAGAGATTGCGTGTAGAAGGAAGTTTTGATTTCAAGAATTCCCAAGTGTTCTGTTACTCTGTCCTCCAGAGGAGATCCACATCACCTTCCATCCATACCCCTGCTGTTTACTGGAGTTTAGACAAGAGGATGCCTAGAAGTTGTGCTTTTGAGGGAAAATACACACATCAGTGTGTGTGCTTTAACTGTCCTGATGTTAAAGATTTTATTTGACCATTTGCTTATAAGGACTTTTGGTATAAAAATGTGTTCCTGATGTTGATCCAAGAGGAAAGATTTTGTTGCACTGTTGAATTCTCTTGTCACTGTTATTGTGAGTTTTAAGGGGGATTAGCAGTTTTCATTTCATTTTAGTTGCAGGAGTGATGATGTTGCTGACATGATTTTTTTATTAAAATGCAGGCACTTGCATCCATGAAACACCTCATGTAATTGGGACATGTAATAAAGCCAATCCTTCTAAGGTTTTTATTTGATGGGTTTAACTTCTTACAGATAAATGGCTATGTCATTCTTCAGCTTCTCTTGGATGTTTCCAACACACCTAGAAAAGAAAATGTACTACTTCACAGGCTAAATGTGACTGATACAACCCGAAGATTACTATAAGTTGTCTGTTTACAGATAATTGTCTTGCAGGTTAAAAGATCAGCAATAAGCTGGTTATGAGCAGCTGCTTATTTAAATGTGCTCATTTCATCGACCATTTTGATGACAAATGGTTGACTAGGCCTCCTCACACCAACAAAATACTGCTTGTTTAATAGCTGGGGGGTTTGTCTCGCTCAGTTGGTCATTCTGTACAAAATTAGTGAGTGTGTTTTATTTGGAGTTACTGTGTGGGAGCTCATATCCTTCCTGTTCAGATTAATTTCTTGGAGATACACCCTTGTATATGCCAAGTTATTACTCATAGTCAAAACCAAGGAAGGCTTAAAGGAAAATTTCAGAATCAGGATGTTGGAAGGGCATCATCTACATCCTGGTGCAGCTGAAAGTGGTGTTAGGAAGAAAGGTTACGAAAAACAGATGCCTTTTTTTTTTCCCCCATTTGGGGCTACTGTCTGTTTCCATGGGTTGAGATTTGGATTGTTTCAAACCCAGTGTTTCAACAATATGTACACTCACAGAAATAAAAACTGTGATTGCTGTGTCAGCAAATCATCAAGTTAGAAAATAAACAACTTGAAAGCAAGAGCTGCTCCAAAACACACAGCAGCTTTCTGTTTTGTACCCTCCTCTGCCATGTCTGGAGCACTGACAGTAATTCCCATTTATGCTTCCCTATGTAACCCATCCACAAGTGTATTTCTCAGAAAAGAGGTAAAGTGTGTGTTTAAATTGTCCTGGAAACAGTGGAGAACCCTTTCACTCCTGTCAGGATTCCTGAAAATGCTGCTAAAATATGATAGTTTCTTTGTACAGGGTGAATAATGTCCTAAAACAACTGTTTTCAGGTGCTTTCCTCGGTAGCACAGCGAGGTATTTTCTACTCTAACAACAGGAAAGTGTGGCTATATTTACCCTCAGGTGTTGCAGCAGCCCTCTTATTAGAGGGTAAAAATGAGCTGAGGCACAGACTTCTTGTTAAACACACCATAAAAAGGGTCCTGGTTTATTCCTCTTCACAGCTTGGTCGTCTTCACTCCAACCATTCACTGCCTCTGGCTGCAGCAGCTCCTGCTGGAGGTTTCCCTTGCAGCCTCTGACTGCTGGGGATTTCCTGCTAAACCATGACTGCAGGTGTTGGTTTGCAGACTGTGACTGCAGGTTCCAACAACAGGCTCTGACTGTAAACCCAGACCGACCTCACAGCTGTGATTCTCTCTCCCCAGGATCCTGCTTCAGGATTCTCTGCTTCATGCTCCTCAAGGTTCCTCCTCCATCATGATCCTGCCCTTACCAGCTCACCTCTTGTTACTCATTGGCTGTAGCTGTTACTCATCAGGGGCGAGGCTTTGTTAGTTAATTAACACAGCTGTTACTTATCAGGGGTGAGGTCACCTGTATTCCCTTCTCCTACACTCAGGGCCCCTTGCTCTTTCTCGTGGGATCTCTGTGAAGTCACTGCTTAATTTGACTTTCACAATCCTTGTTTCCCCCGCTCTGTTTTTGCTGTGCTTCTGGCTAATGGGATTCTGTACGAGAACACAGGTCTGGATGTGCAGGTCTTCTTGTCATCAATACACTTTTAATAGCATAAACAGTATGTCACCTTTTTCATTTGCAGCAGCACTCACCAACAATTCTGATTGCATCATTGCTTTAAATGCCAGCACCTAGAGGCAGAAGTGATAAAGCATGGAAGTTCATGAGTTGGGAACTCTTACAAACCCTCAAAGGAGCAAAATTAAATCCCCTTTTTAAGTATTGATTCCTTCACTTGCAGGGAGCAGACAAAATACTGTGGTTTGATATCTTCCTGCTTCTCCCCTTTCCAGGACACTCCATGGAAATGATATTTCCACTGTTCCTGAGGGCTCTTTCAATGACCTGGTGTCCCTGTCCCACCTGTAAGTACTTCTGCCTGGCTTCATCTCTTTGACTGATGCTTTCAGATTTGTAAAACAGCACATATTGGTAGGATTGTACAGCTTTTTTGTTTTTCCTGCTCACTTTTCATAATATGCTCTGGATATTCATAGTGCATCTGTTCAAAGGAAATAAAAATTGCTAGGACCTGTTGTTACTAGTTATAAAAATATTTTCTTAAGGAAAACCAAATGAGCAAGTGTGACAGTTTTCTCTGCTGTGGACTTTGTGTTTAAGGTTTTCTTTCAGCATTGTCAAAGTGAAATGCAGAGCATATTATGGTTTGAGAGTGAGACAGGAAACCTCCTACAAAGAGCAAATATTAAGTGAATGTGAATGCTTTGCTTAATAAGTGTCATATGTTTTGCATACTGGAATGTTGTCAGTATATGGACTTGTTGATGAATCACTACTACAGACATATATATTTAATCACGTGGAAATTGGTCATTTCACAGCATTAATACTTCATCCCATAGTTTACAAAAATTATTAGGCATTTCAGCATTTTGAGGAAATTACTATTATACTGCTGGAGAGCCAGGAGACTTTCAAATACAGTTTAGTTGATGAAAGAACAGACAAAGAGCAGCAATGGCTCCAAACTAAACTTGAGTGACCAGAAAATACTTTTTCACTGAGATAGTGTGTAATACTTCACACTATCAGATAATTGATGTAGGAAAAACAATTTTGTGCAGCAGGTTTCTTGATTACTGTCCTCAGTTAATCAGAGGGCTGGGCATGTGTTGGTCCCTCTGTGAAGTGGGTGGTTTCACAGGCTGATACAGATGTTTTCTGCCCTGATGCTAATGTACACACAAGCAGCTATGTGTGCATTTAACATAGGTTTATATCTATTTATTGTCTCTTTTTAACCTTTAACATGTGCTCCAGAACACTTCCCTGAACACCAGATTCAGATTGTGTTTAACTATTTCCTGGATAGCAGATACATCCATGGCAGCTTTCTGTCTCTGTTCCTCTATGCACAGAAAAAAATAAAAATATCTCAGATTGGTAGGGACAGAAATCATGAGAGCAACTTGAGCAGAGAAATAATCCTCTCTGTTTCCAGCTTGGTATCACTGGTTTTGCACATTTGCTTTTCCTGCTCTCAGTTTAGTCAAGTCATTTTGTGTGTTTGGGATTGAAAGTCTGACAGAGCTGAAGCCCCATACCTGCTTTTAGAAGTGCAGTGACACCTTCCATACTGGGAATCTGGCTGCTGGGGTTATTTTCAGAACTCAAGGAATAAACATACAGTGTCCCATTTGTTTGGATTTCCCTCAGGGTTTACATTAAATGAAGTGGAGATCCAATTTTCCTGGGTAAACCGCTCACCTTAGGGAGTGATAAAAGCCCCTTTGGCCCAAGACAATCTCTGCAGTCTTTCTGTTTAGATATATGTGCTGCCAGAAATGTAAAATACACAAAGCCCAAATGAAAAGTAATAAATAGGATCCATAAAATAAATAAGACCTGTCTGGGGTGTAATTTGCACAGTTGAGCAGTTGAATTTTACAGTGCAATTGTGCTCTCCGGTTTCTTAAAGAGGATCCTGAAACTTTTAGCAACCACAATGAATTTTTTCTTCACGTGCCTGAAAAGGCTGTGCTTACCCAAAGCAGAGTCATGCAAAATTGAAAATAAATGCATTTTGAGCCCCTCCTGATATATAGATCTTCAAGGAGAAAGCTTGCACTTGGAGTCAGTTTGAAAATCATACAAGGACTTGCTATCCATGAAACTCTTAAGGCATGGGAGAACAAAATTTTGTCTTAACTGTGCACGACGTGTCTGAGGGTGGGATTGGTGTCGTGGCAGGGGAGAGCTGAATACCACAGTGTGGGGAGGATGGTCAGCCCAAGCCTCCTGTGGCAGGCCAAGGGGGACATCAAACTGGCTTTTAGAATTGCAGAGAGATTTTTGTGTAGCATAGACAAAACTATTGATTTCAGTCAGAGCCTTTTGCAATAGTTTTGAGTTGGCCTGTATTTGGAAGAACAAAAGTGAAATCTAGATGATCCAATCACTTTCTCCACAGCTGTTTAAAGCCTACAGGAACATTTTTACCAAATTTCCTTTATGTCATGAACATTATCTCACTGTAATGAAAATATCATAACAAACTACATAGCTTTAGCTCACTGAATTTAGAGGTAGGTTTGTACATGCTGTACACTGCTTTTGTTTACTATTTATTACTTTATTTAGTTGAATCACATAATTGTCTATCTAAGCCATGACTCTACTGATGTTTTTAGTCCAGGGCAATGATAAGAATGCTACAGCACTACTATAGGATTGTGTATAACATGACTTAAAAAGAGCCCCAAATCTGCTGGGATGGAACTTCTCAGTTAGGTCAGTTCCTGCAGCTGCTGTCCTCACCATTGACTGGTGCAGTGTCCCAGGCACTGCCCACTCACAAACTGACCCCATGGCACTCCAGGCATCCCACACACCCTCAGGAATGGATCATGTTGAGTACAGCAGGTATTTCCAACATGTTTCCCATAAACAGCTCAGATTTCTAATCCTGCTGAGTTATCTTCTCTTTACTCAAACTTTTATTAACAGCCTGTAAAAACAAGTTGTCCCCTCCTCTTCTTTCCAACGTTATCATGGATAGAGTTATTTTAATTTGCTTTATTCAGAGTTGCCCTAAACAAAATGTGTGTCCAAACAGAAATATCCGCCCAACATTTTGAAAATGCTGCTGGTGGTATTTCCTTACAGCAGAAGATATTTTTACCTTCTGGAACGATTTTGCTGTAATAGGCAAAGAAATTGAGAAAGTATGTTGGAATTCATGAATGAAAATACGAGAATTATCTCTGGTTCCTAGAAATAAATTTAAAAAAAAGTCAAAAAAACAGCCCAAACCAAAAAATGAAAGGCAAAAACCCCCAAACTAAGCACAAACCACAAACAGAAGTGTGGATGGATACATTTCTGAAGTTGTCAACAATATTATTAGTAATCATTTCTAGTGACTATAGAGCAGCTTTATTTCCAGTGTAGTTTATAAATATTAATTAACGTGGTAACAAGCTTTCCGTTGTCCTCCCACTCACATTTTATATATGGCAGTTTCTCAACACTAAAAATTTCTCAGCTTTCACTGCTGCATTTTGTTTGACCTTGGACAAGTGAGCCAGTTGATCACAGTTCCAGGGTCAAAAAGTCAACCCAGTAGTTTTTTTCCATTGAAAGCAATGGATTTCCAGGAGGAGTGGATGGATATTTTTTAATGCTGAGCTGCAGTACACATTTAATTTTGATGAATGAGCCCCAGACAGGGTTTGAACCCATGAACTCTCATTATGAATCTGTCTAGGGCACAGTGGGTTCATTAGTCACTCCAATAGAAATGTATCAACAAATTTACTGAGGTTTCTATCTTAATATCCTGCCTGATATGCTTTTATTTGAAAGAAGCTTGAGTTTACAGTACCATCTTGAAAATAGTTTATAGCATATGCAGAAATGTTGAAGTCTGAAAACCAATTTGAATCATTGGTTTCTTTAGTATCTCTTCCTTGTGCTGTTCTTTATTTTGTTTATTTTCCTTTCCTGTCAGTGCAGGTGTTGTACAGCTGAAGGCTTATGTTGACTTTGAGCAAAATAAATACAGACTTTCAATATGTATTTCTTCACATTTTTAACAACTAGTTGGCTTCAAGCTGACTTTTCTGAAGTGTGAACTTTGTAATTGACTGATTGCCTGAAAAGACACTTGCTTTAAGAGAAAGAGAAGTACAAATTAGTCAACATAGCACCTAAATTTAAGGTTAAAAGGTTGGTTTTCTTTCGGATAGATGTCCATGAATAAAGGAAGAATTCTGAGAATTATAATTTCACTATATAAATGCATCTTCTTCAACTGTTTGACCTAACTCAAATGATGGGTCAAGCAGCAAATGTGTTTTCAAAGTCATAAATAAACTTAGCAGACACCGGGTTGCAGTTTGGAAAATGGAGGTATCTTCTGCATATGTGTTTCATCTGGTGAGGAGTCATTAGTGTGAGTCATCAGATCCAAACTAAATTACACAATTCAGTGTTAGAATACGCTCAGGAAGGACAGAGAATTAAGGGAATCAATGTGATAAATTTGATGAAAGCAGTATGTCTGGTGGGTGACATTGCTCAAGCACACTTGTTTGAAAAAGGGATTTCTTCTTAGGTATTTATACAACTTCCCTAACTCATGATGGGAAGAAAGGAGAAGAGCAGGAATACTGCAGGAGATAAATCTAAAATCCTTCCTGAATCCTCACCAGTTCTTTGCCACGTTGGGAAACAAAGCATCCCAGTAGAAATGTAGAATAACCTGTGCCTCGGTGAGATCAGAGCTGTTTGTTCTCTTTGCCAAATAACCTGTGCTAATTGTTTTGCACCACGAGGGCTCTGGGCACCAACCCCCTGCACTGTGACTGCCACCTGCGCTGGCTGTCCGAGTGGGTGAAGGCAGGCTACAAGGAGCCCGGGATCGCCCGCTGCCGCGGCCCCGAAGCCATGGTGGACAGGCTGCTGCTCACCACGCCCACACACCACTTCCAGTGCAAAGGTAGGAGCCAGCTGGCCCCCTCTGCCCTGTCCTGCCCACAGGGCTTCACTTCGGATCCTTGGTTTGGCGCGTCGTGGGGGAGCTGGGGTTGGGGTTGGTTTTCCCGAACGTCGAGTTCCTTCCGAGCTGTGTTTTCTTGTGTTCTTTCCCAAAGTGCAGTTAACTGCTGCACTGGCAGGAAAAGCAGGGAGCCTCAGAGCAGTGAGTGCTCCTGATGCTCACACCAGGTTATGGAATGGCACGTTAGCATATAGGCTGTTGTTAGAACTTATTGGAACAAGTAATTAGTTTTGGCCTGTGACTTACCCCCAAAAAACTGGGAAAATAAGAGGTATTATAAAAACATAGAGCACTGCAGTTATTATGTACATTTACTTGAAAACTGAGAAACTGAGAATTCTTCTAGAAAGCAAATATTTACCAAAAGTACATTTTCAGCTGCAGATCTGCAAACTGTTCCCATCGGTGGCGATTCAGAAACTGCAGATTATGGAAAACATATCATGTCTGAACTCAGTGTGCATTCATAGGGGAGAGGGTTGAGGTGCAGCTCTGAACAATTTGGGGTACTCAGTGACAGGAGTGTAGTGCTTTAGAGAGCACTCAGGCAGATGATCCACTTCTTTGTGGATTAAGTAAGTACTTCATTAATGAGTGGTGGAGATGAAGACATAGCTGTATGTTCTCATAAAAAAAAGAGGTTTGCTTAGCTTACCAGCAAGGACTTGAAGATGGAGCTATATTTGTAGTGGAAAAGATGGATCAGTAGCCTCTCTTAGAAATGGAAATGAGGGCATAAAGCCTGTTTTTATGTCTCTCAGAGTGCCATGCCCATTTACAGCACTGCCTGGCAGGGTGATTTTATAGGTGCTAGAATTAAACTGCTGAACAAACAAATGATGGTATTGGGGTGAGTTTAAAACACAGGTTCCCAAGGCTGAGCTGAATTTTATGTCCTTTCAAATATACCTTTAATAACTGTAACCTTATAATTTAATTACTTTGAAATGTCAGTCTCAAAACTATCAGAACTCGTGACCGTAATTATCAAACCACAGACTTTACAATAGTCTCTCAAATGGGAAGTACAAATATAAGAAGTACTAAAAATACCAAATAATACACTTGTTCCCATGAAGTGAACCAAAGAAAATAATGGATTTTGTATATTAAATGGGATCTGAAAATTAAACCAGAAGCTGGATGTCTTCTTCATTCTGAACCTGTGATATAGCTGGAGTTATACTCATTTTCTCTCTAAACTAAACAAGCAACTCTTAGGCAAGAGATCAGTAAATCTGTGATCCAGGATATTAGATGTGGTTGTATGCTTCCTATGTAGATATTAGATTGGTCCACTAGCTACCACGTGTTCTTTCTAATATCCCAAAAGTCTCCATAGCTTGCTCTGTCTGAACAGAAAAGGAGAACGTGTGTGTTGATTTGGAGTTGGTCTTTGCACAAGCAGAAACTGTTGATGATCTGGACAAGTGGAAGTAAAGTTCAAGAAGCTCCAGGCCCTAGAATCACCTTTTCTCATGAAAATACAAATATTTTGGAAACCAGTGCATGATTTGGGAGTCTCACTGCACCCTGTTCCCCATTCAGGGAGTGCTGAGGCCTGACCCCCCCAAAATCCCAGGTCCCGGCACCAAGAGTTGGCCCCTGCTGGGCTGGGCACCTTGAGCTGCTGCATGAAGGTCGTGCTCAGATGTCCTCTGTGACCTCCAGGAACTTCCACATAAGAAAAAAAAATTAAAGTAGTTTAACTTACTCTTGTTAAAAATATGTTTTTAGCCTGTGCCTGAGCAGGAGGTTATGTCTCAGCAGAGCCAAGGAAATAAAAGTGTGTTATGTGCAAGTCATGCAAACTCAGCTCTGCTTTTTATTAACTTGCCCTCGCAGCTATGCAGTAGAGGAAAGGAATGTGCTGGGCTGAGGGCATTTTGCTATATGGATTTATAAATCAAATCCACAAGGGGAAAGTAATGAACTACTTAACTGCTAGGAACTAACACAGTTCTTATTAGCTCCTACATTGATTAGCTTTGATCTATGCCGTAGAAATAAATGGAAAATGTACACGTATTACAAAATGAATAGTAGAACACATTCTGCCTTACCGACCTCTATATCTAAAGGAGCAACACTGCTGCCTGTCTCATGAGATCTCAGAGGAGCCACCTTTGTTTATTCTTTGTATATTTTACCATGAAGACAAATGTAACTCAGATATGGCACAGCCCCTGTCAGTGCCAGGAACTCAGGTGTGATTTCCTCTTGCTGTCCTAACTGCAAGGTAAAAACATGAATGGCATGTAGTTAGACATAAACACGAAGACAGAATGGGATGACAACAGTCCTTTATTTAATTTTTGGAATTTTTTCTTCCTGTGTATTTTTCCCTCATTACTGCCTGTGCACTCCCAGTCAGTCCCTGATGGCAGCACCATCACTGCAGGACCAGGACACAGCCCAGGTGCTGTCACCTGGGACCCTTCAGTCCCCATTTCTACCATGTTCTTACCCCTCTTGGTGCTCTGCAGGCCTTCAGAGTAAACAGTGAAGGTTTATAACTCGTGCAGGACAATTCAAAGCAAATCCCTGGCTGGAAGGGATTTCTTCATCCCTAGTTCTGGTAACTCTGGAGCTCCACATTCTCTTGAACATCAAATTTAAGCTTCTTTTCTTTACTTTCAGGATGTTTCACAATTTACTCCTTCTTACCATTTATCATGCAGTAACAGAAGCTCTGTGCCCACTTTTGATAGTACAGGACTGATTTTAAATTATTTTAAAATGGATTTCCTTGAAAATGAAATAAAATTATTTTAAGGTCTTTACTGCCTGATATAATTTAAGCCACTTTAAAGTGCTAGGGTTTTTTTTTTTTACATAGAAAGGCCAGTGAGTTAATACTTACTAATATTTTAAATGTAGCCATTTAAAAAATTACCGTGTTTTAACTGTGAATATTACTGTGACTATAACTGCCTAAATCAGATTTCTATAAAATCTCAACCATGAAATATTGATTGACTTGGGACCCCAAATGTAATTAGTGTTGTTTTAGTCTGTATTTGTGTTCCTGCCCACCTACAAACTTCACTGCTTCTCTGGAAGATTTCTGCTACAAATATAAGGTTTATTGGATGATTTAAATCTGGCCGTGTGTATTTACCTGCAAATATCTATATCTTTGCATATTTGGCTTTATTGCACTTTGCTGAGATAGCTCAGTGTTGATCATTCTTCTGGGCAGAAAGGGAAGAAAATAAGTTTCAAACTCTGTTAAAATTAAGGATGGTAGAGCACTTTACACCTAAATATTCCCATAAGCCCCTAACTAAGTCTGTCTTGTGTATGGTTTTTATTTATGTTGTTGCATCTGCACTTTCATTCTTGTTATCAGCCATAGAAATGTCAGGTTACAGTTCCCTGGGGTTGCTGTTGCAGGATTTCCAGAACTGAGAAAAGGAAAAATTGCTGAAAGCCATATATATATATAACCCACTCCCTGGAGGTTCCCAACATGCTTTTTTCAGAGCATATGTTTGCATCTTCAGGAGAATGTAAGCATCACTGAGACTTGCCTAGCACTTGATTTAAGTACTTTAAGCCTCTCTGATCCCTGGGAATCCCGTGGTGTCGTGCAGTGCACCTGCAGCATGTGCATTTGTGCCAGTGCTTGGGGAAAAATGTTTGTGTGTGCATGGGAGGTGTTAATTTTACAATCCAATTCTCTGCTAATGCTCTGTGTTTGCCTCTCCAGAGCCAGTGGATCTCAGTGTTGTGTCCAAGTGTAACCCCTGCCTCTCCAGCCCCTGTAAGAACAACGGGACGTGCAGCAGTGACCCTGTGGAGCTTTACCAGTGCACTTGCCCTTTTGGTTTCAAGGTATGACTCCAAATGAACTGCATGAGAAGCAAGAGACTGTTCCCCATCACTGGTAGTTCTTTAATTGTTGTGCTGTGAGAAGTTAGCTGTACTGGGCTCCAGAGTTCCCTTGCTCAAGCAGGTTGTGTGTGACTTTTCAGCTGTGCCCTGCCACAAATTTCATCCTGTGCAGTTGGAATGGCTTTGCTTTGTGCTGTGACTACACAGGTCATCCTGAGAAACTTGCCCTGGTTGCCCCTGTGTTGAGCAAGGTGGTTGGGCTGTACAATCTCCAGAGGTCACTTCCAGCCTCTCTGATTCTGGGCATTCTCTGGTTCTGTGATGTAGATATCAATGTGAAATGGCAAGTTGGTTTTAGCCTCCTTTTAGTTTCATTTTTTTCTTTTTTTTTTTTCCCTTTTTTTTTTTGCCAGCAGCAAGATCACCATTTCATAGGCTGCCAGCCAAAGGGAAGGCAGTTCAGATGAGAATTAAGGGCCAGTTTGGTCCATGGTGACAGAATGTTGATACCTGGTAGTTCACATCCACCTTCCACAGACTAATGAGCAGAAGGGTGATCCCTGATCAGACACAACCCCTAAATCAGCTGTCTCTGAATTCAGAGCACTAATGTCCACAGAGGCATCTGCAAATATGAATCCTGTGGATTCCAGTCATTGTGAGCAGTGCCAGCTTCCTGATAACACATTGGGAAGTGGGGTGAGGGTCACTGAGTGAAGCAGTTTCTTCAGCAGTGATGGATAACTCCCCTTGTTCACATTGCACCGTGAGAGCTTAAGGACACCAGGGCACTGTCTCAGAGCTGATGTAGCTGGAAATGTAGCTCAGGAGTCAGTAGCTGAAGGATTAAATATAAGTAATAAATGAGGCATATGATCTGTTCACAGCCTGGGGGGTTTCAGGTGCTATGGCCAAAGTAGGCTGCATCCTGCAGATTGGGATTTTATTCGCCTCTTTGGATATTTCTTACAGTCCTGGTCAGCTGAAACAGATGCTCATAAAACACAAAGTAATAAGAATTACAGGGGGAAAAAGGAGGGCAAAACCAGACATACATGTGGGAAGTAAGCACAAGTATCTGTGTTTTACGTTTCAGGTAGGATTTAGGAATTAATTGGTTCTGGTGATGTCACCATTTCCCTTCTCTGTTTTGCTGGGATGCATCCCAGAGTAATTGATAGAACCCTGAAAAATTGGGAAAGGGAAAATATAAAGTTTATGTCTTCTATTTCACCCCAGTGCCCGTACACTTAGCACTCAAGAATTATAACAGTTCTCCTAAATAATTGAAAAAGGCATTGGAAATTGCCTGTCATTAGAAATCTTTCTACCCATTGGCATATCAACCAGAAACTTTTGTAGGATTTAAAAGATCCTATTGTCAAAAATAGGTTTCCCTGAAACTACTTGATAACAATCTGTTTACCTCTTCAAGTTAATAAGAAAATGGTCATTTTAATTTGATTTTTAACATAAATGATGTTGAATTCTTCATGTGGGAACTTGAAAAGTAAATTATTTCAGAAGTAGCAGGAGAAGACATAAGTCTTTGCGTATATCTTACTCTGTAAGACGTATCATGGAGCAGGTATCCAGATTATTCTAAGTAAAAATGTGTAATGAGCCTATCTTTTTTGGGGGCTGGAAGGGGGGGGCTCAGATTTTTTTTTTTGCTGGTTCTTTTGGTTTTTTGCAGTATCCCTTATTCACAAAGTCACTGGTATAGATACATTTATACTGCTAGAAGACTTATATGAAGGGAAGATTTATTAAAAAGAAAAATCAAGAATAATCCTTTAGATTATCAGCATATTGTGGTGTGCATTAAACCCCAGGGTGCATCGTTTTCCTTGGAAGAGTTTTGGTAAACACTTGGTGTGACTCAGTTTAAACATCTCAGAGCATCCAGCTTTTCTCCTCTCTGACACACTTTCTCAGGTGACATCAGTGTGTGAATGCAAAACCCAAACCCACTGTGAGCTTGTAAGCACCAAGCTGCCAGCCAAGCGTGGCAAAGAGCAAACAGACCAGGCATGGCACTTGGAGCAGGGTTTCAAAACACTGGGTAACAGTTCAGGGAGAATTGGTGGAAATTTAATAAGCAAAAAAAAGAACTGTGTGTCTTTACCACAGGTTTTTGAATAAAAATGAAATATGACAGGTCCAAATGCAAACCATATGAAAGGAGCACTCTATCTACCACGCAGTTCTCCACCAGAGATTCATGCTAATTCAATAACAATACCTTGCTTCCTTCTCACCAGCCAGCACCAAACAGCTCCATCCATCTGGAAGCTATTTCCCAGACCTTGATAAATTGCCCTAAATCTGCCCTCTCAGCATTTGTTTTTCCTTGTTTGATGTAGATTTAAAAAAAATCCTGTGTGGAAGAGTGCATCAATAAAGTGAAAAACCCACCCTTTTTCCAAATTTAAGCTGACGGCTTCGTAATGTTCTCTGCGAAGGGACAGGCATTGCAGGCAGCTTTCTGGGGTTCCCGTGCTCATGCCAGCCTTCAGAAAAGAACAGGGCAGCTAGCAGAAAGTCACCTAAGTCACCAGTTGCCAGAGTGGTGCCTGATGGATCAGGCCATTCTCGCAGTCAACTGCAATCTCCAAAGCTTGTGGGCTGGTTTTCGCCATCACACTGATGATGGTTCCATCTCTTACTTTTCGTGCTCACAGAAATGTTTTTGCTGTTGAATGTTTTGTGGGGCTTTTATCCCCACAAAATTCAGTTTTGCTATTGAATGTATACTTCGTGGGGCTTTTAGCAATTCTAGTGGTGCCCTTGATGGTTTGGGTAAACTCAAAAGTGAGATAAGTCATGGACCACCTGGGCTGTGAGGCCAGAGGGCCCCCGGGGTGTTTGATGAGGACAGAAACACAGATTGCTCACTCAGGATGGGCAAGGCTGAGCTGATAATGATCTTTGCTGCTGCTCTTTGCTTAAAATGGGTGATGAATGTGCATGTTGAAGATAAGCCATGGTTGAAACAGTGCTCTTGTGGCTGTGCTTTGGGGAGAAAGCCACAAGGAGTGGGATATGGCACCTCCAGCATCTGGCAGGCTCATGAGTAGGAGTTCACCAGTGCTGACAGGAGCTGGCTCTCCATGTTGCAAAACTCGTGTTTTCATATTAAACACAGGCATAGGTGTCATTCTCCAGTGGTTTGGGGTTGTTTCTCTTTTTCTCTTCTCCATAGCATTCTTTGAATGATTATTTAAATAATATGTGTGGTTTAGATTGCAAAGTCTGATTGTAAGTAGAGAGATGGAGCTTTCTCCTGCTGGAAATGCTACTGGCTGCCTGCAAGAGCCAGTGTGGGAGTGCAGCTGGGGCTGGGAAATAGATAAAGGGAACCTACAGTTCACTGATTCTGTAGAGTGTGTGGCTTGTAAGTATTCCCATTGATATTGCAAAATTGAGTCCATGGGTGTTGGAATTCAAGAGATTAATCAAACTTGCAATCAATAAGCCGTTGGAAAAAAATTCACTTGAATAACTGTAGGAAAAACTAAGGTGAGTGAAACCAACACTGTGTATTTTGTCATTGCTTTATTCTGAAAATGCCCTTCTGGAGTTTTTTGGCTGGTTTTTGTCTTTCACTCTTTCTTTTTCTCAAAATTGAGGTAGCAACAAATAAAGAATAATTTGCTTTCTTTCAAATAGAATTATTTGTAAAACTAGGGAAAGAGTTTAAAATACATTTTTGTTTTGCCTGAAATGAAAGAACATTGCCAACCCAGAATAGAAAGTGCAGTTCCTGCCTAGGAATCTCCACAGCCTCTCTGATTGCTCAGGTAAAGGAGCCAGAGCTGCTGGAATGCAGATGTTTGTCACCTCTGGGTTCTGCTGTCACGGAAAGCTGTCTGAAATGGAAAGTGAAGATAGGTAAAATTGGCACAGCTCATATCCCACACTCCAGGCACCAGATGCTGATGCATCTCTGTGGCAGAGTTGCTCTAAATTTTATCCAAATCTGTTCACCTCCCTGTTGAGTTCAGCCAGTGTCCTGACTTTTCCTGCAGCCCTGCGGTGTCTTGAGGGTTCAAACAATTTCACCAATCATCCAGAATGACAGATACAATTGGAAAAATCCTGGGTAAAGCTCTTGGGCTTTGGAGAGACAGCATTCTTTGCAGCCAGACTCTTGTGGTGGGAGGCATTATAGCGAAGCCAGAAGGATATTTAGTGAGGAAGCTGGCTCCAAAGTTCTGCTCGGAATTTGGCTCTTCACCCTCCCCACCCCCCACGCCTGGTTTTTGTCCCTGGAAACAAGTTGAGAAGTGGAGGGTCTCAGAGCAGGATGTCTCTGGGAAATGGGGGATTCACACAGATCCCATGTTGTGCACTGATACAAATTCTGTGCCAGCTCTTGAGGGGGTCAGTGCAGCGGAGCAGGGGCTGTGGCTGCTGAGCACAAGGCTGACAGAAGGTTTTCTCAGCACTGCCCTGTGCCCTGCCTGTACCCTGGGCTCATGGGGGTGCACTGGCCTTGCCTGTGCTGGGAGCAGGGCAGGTTTCTGTATTTGCACTTGGCCATGGCCAGGTTCTGCAGCGTTACACAAACAATCCCTGAGAGCCCTGCAGTAAGGGCAGCTCGGGGAGGATCCAGCACAGAGCTCAGCCTGGGTGGGGTGGTGTTTGCTCACCCACAGCTCCCTGGGGCAGCTCCCCAGCTCCGGGGCCAGACAGAGACTGTTCCACAGGGGCAGTTTCTCAGTGATGCTGACCTGGGTGGGGTTGAGTGGATGTAACCCAGTGTGGAGTTCAGCTGCTGTGTGAGAGTCCGTGCCTGGTTTGTCAGGCTGATCCTGTGTGCAGATGTAGCTCTGTGCTTTGGTTTCTTTGGCCCTGTTAACACACCCGTGGGGGTCCCCATGCACACCCTGCAGCGCTCAAATCAATCCCCAAGCTGCAACTGCAAAGGGAGAAGAAATTGGAAGGGATTCTAAGCAGCCTGCCCTCATCCACACGAGCCAGGAGAGCCAACTCCTCTCTCTGCCTCCACGTGTTGCTCTGCCCTGGCCTCTCTTCTCTCCCGGTGTCAGGGTGGGGGGACAGGCACTGGAATGTCAGCTCAATGCCAAGATTTCCTGTAGAAGAAATCCGTGCAGCAAAACGCTGTTTGTGTGAGGTGGTTCTGCCTTGAACTTTCATTCTAATAAATTCTCCTGGAGTGTGTGTTTATGTGATCTGGGGTGTTTTATTTTTGTTTGATCATTTTAACTGTACTGAAAATGCTTATTAATGAATGTCGAAGAAGCATTTTCCACTCACAGTAAAACCAAAGAGAAAGCCTTTAGGCATGAGAGATAATGGGTGGCCACATGAAATGAGTAGATCTGTATTTATGTGTGGATTTTTAGGGCAAACACCAGTGTAAGCAGTAGGTGGTTATAATTTCATATCAAGCTCCTAGGACAGAAGAAAATGCAGAAATCACACAATTTTCTTCCACGTGCTTATTCTGTAGAATTTACCATGCAGCAGTCAGACTTGTGTTACTTTGTTTTTTGCCCTTTCCGTTGTAGTAGGTCTAGAGAAAATGGAGATTTACATGTAGAAGAGCATAAAATGAAAGGCTTAGGGGAGGGATTACTGCCCCAGTTGCTGGCTGAAGGCAGGAGCACAGCCACCACAGGCCCTGTAAAAACCCACTCACGTAGTGTGACAGGCCCTAATGAGGGCTCTGAACAATAAAGCCAGCTCTGAAGAAGTGTTTTGATTTTTGTTAGGCCGACAAAAAACCAGATGTTGATCAGCTTGAGGCACTCGCTGTGTTTGTGCAGTGCTGCATCAGGAGCTGAGCAGGTCAGGGGATGGGGAGCTGTACCCACAGGTGGGCACTGTCACCTTCATTCTCTCGTCAGCGTGGATTATTCCCCCTCACTTGGTTTTACTAAAGTTTTCCTGCTCTAGTTCAAAATGAGTGACCAGACTTTGTTTTCCCAGGGTAAAGGAGATTTTATTGGCATTTAGTCTGAGTTTCAGTCTCTTGTTCTTATGTTTGCCTGGTCCAATTACACTAAATAAAAAATTTTCTTCCTCTCTGACTTTTCTGCCTTTCAGGTGATTGCTGGTTCCTGTAACTCTGCTTAATCAAGTTCTGTTTAACCAGGTCTTAATTTTCTGCATCCCACCATTTCTGCATGATTGAACCAGTTGACGTGGTTGGCCACAGCTGAAAATCCTTATTTTAAATTTCCTTGTGAGTTTCTGTCATCTGTTATCCTTGAGGGTTTCTTGGCACTGAGTGTGCTCAACGAAATGGCTTTTTGGGTTTCTTTTGTTGTCCAAGAACATGAACAGAGATTGTCCTGGGAGGTTGATTGCCTTATTTTCTCCTTTCCTTTGGAGATGATGGAATTGATGAAGTTGCTATAAGCAGGCTAAGATGAAGACTAAAGCCACTCCTGTAAATGGAAATGATCTAATGTCAGACTCGTTTGGGAATTAGATTGGGCTTAGATTGGTGTGTAGGAATAAGTGCACAAACACTGCAGGTGAGGTTGTCCCAAAGCTCTCTGACCCCCATGGTCACTGGGGTCCCCTCCTCATACTGAGAACCTCTGAAATAAACATTGTGCTCTTGCCTCACATAGTGGGCGTGTTTCACTTGTTTAGTAGTCTGAGAAATTCATGTGCATGTTTGGTTCTGAAATGAGTGCTGCCTGCCTGGGTTACCTGCCAGTTCAGCCCACTGTCAGAGTGATTTCAAAAAGGATTGCTGGTGTCTCTGAGCTGGGAAACCTTGCAGGGGAAGCTTTGCAGATATTACACAAGCAAAACAGATTACACTGACATTTCTGCTGAAATGACACGTATTTGAGTGTGAGACCTTTTATCAGCAGAGAGCTGTTGCAAACCAAATGCCTGCATCCTTAACAAACAGGGATGTGCCAGCAGAAGGTTCTTCCAGGGCACTGGGACTCTTCCAGCATCTTTAGCTCTATTTATTTCAGAAACCCAGTGAGCTTTTTGGAGAGATTTTTTAATCACATAATCTCTGCCTCATGTTAGGCTTCATTGGGTTTCTGTTTGTAATGTGTGACTCCTCTCCAGGCAGCCTGTTCAGTAGCTTAAGTATTAGGCATAGTTAATTTAAAATACAACAATTATATTTTAAATTTATTTCTGATATCATGTTGATAATATTTGTGTTATCTATACAAATGTCCAGTCTTTAAAACTTTCTCGACAGAGTTCACATTGAAAAAGAGGCACTGACTTTGGATAGCCTGAAAGGGAAAGTTTTATTGTCACTGCAAATTGTACTTCAAAATAAATAGGCACTTAAGTATTTTGAAGGTACTAAAACCACTGTTCTCATGCATGAATACTTGTTGAATTAGAGATTACATAGGAAATATTCAGTGTTGGATTTACATCAAATATATTGGGTTGTATTTTATATATAGAGTCAACCCTCAGCAAGATTAACTATTTTCAGTGTCCCTAATGTTCTTCTGCATCTCCCAAAATGTTCACACAATGGTCTGGATCAGTCAGTTGTAACCTTGGAAGCTGTAGAGCACCTGTCCCATCCAGTTTGGCACCTCTGGACTCATTTCAGACATGTGCTGTGTGAATTGACTCGTGATGGATTAATGACATATCTCCTGTCATTGATTAAAAGCCCAAAAGACCATTGAAACCCAAAGTGCTTATGTAAGGAGAGGTTTCGAAGGGCAATCAGGATTTGCATGGTAATTAATGTAATTACAAAATAAACCTCAAGTGTCCACAGAGAATTAAATTCCATACTCATAGGAGAAGAATCAGAGTTTTTAAAAAATAATATGATGAATCCTTGCACTTTGACTTTGACAGGCATATTCTTGATTACTAGCTGGAGAGGTAATGGAAGGTGTATTATACCCTGGAGGGTCATAAATCTTTCTGATTTAAATGAAATGAGGCTTAAGAGAGCAGAGTTTGCCTAATTTGCTATAAATTGACAATTGTGATTTATTAACAAGGACAAGGAAGTCACTAAGAAGTGCTGCTGCCATGGCCAATTATTGTTTAATCAGATGCCAGATGAAGCTAGACTGGCATAGGAGGTAACTATGCAGTGCTGAAGATGGTGGGCTTTAAATATTGTCTGCATTTTTTACTTCTGGTAGTGACACTGAGAAAGTTTGCAGAGGGAGCTAAAACAGCTGAGTGGTGGGAGGGGCAGCACAAGAACAATATCAGGGTCTCTTCATAACCTGCCTTCTGTGCCATTTAACAAATACTATTTCTCATGTTTATGAGCAGCAGGCAACTCTGTTGTAGTATGGATGTGTCAGTGTAAGTACAGCTATAAAAACAGAGATGCTGAACTGAAAAAATTAATCAGATAGTGCTAGGTAAATTCAGATTTCTTTTAAAAAACTTCTATTCCAAACTAGAGGTGGATGAAATAAATTGATTTTTCATGTTAAATTAATTGGCTTCTAAACAGCAGTCCTCAGAAGGCACGTTTTTATTACCCCATTGGGATGGGTGACTGAAGAAAAAGAATTAATCCATCCCCAGCGTGAGTGGGGATTTGTCCTCGAGGTGTGGGTGTCTGTAGCAAGGCCTGTGTTCGGAAGGAGGAGTCACAAGATTTTTGTGAACAACAGATGATCAGAATCTCTCAACTTCCACCTGGCAATCTGAAAGCCAAAAATTCAGCAAAGTCTGCTCCAAAATTGCTGTGATATTACCCGTGCCTTGCCAAATAATTTGTATATATGCCTGAGCAGATGGATCTAACATAAGCCCTGCCAGCTCTTCTAGTTGTTTGACCTTGCCAATGAGCATCAGAGACATCTTTTCCAGATTGAGGCTTAGCCATTATGGCCATGGCCAGAAAGAGCTTAAACAAGGAAAACAGTATCACCTGGGTCTGCTGAGGAGCTGCACACAGTTCTGTGTGTGGATAGCAGGGTGTCAGCTGTCTGCTCGGATCTGAAAATCAGGAAATCAGTTTCAAATGGCCTCACTGGTAAAATAACACTCCTTCCCAATGCTGTACTGTTTAGCCCTTCCTTTAAAAGCATTTAGGTTAATTTTATATTATGAAGATAGTTCCATTCTTCACACAGTTTGCAATATCTCTCATTGTTTGATAGCATTCCCTTCCCAAAGCTGTGTTTGCAGGGATCCAAGTCCCTGGTGCTGCAGTTAGCACCAGAGGCCCTGCTAGCTTCCATAACTGCTGTAAGGCTTGCAGTCCATGGAAAACTTCTTATGATCCCATTATAGCAAATACTGGGTTTCCCTGCCTTGAAAGGCTCTGAAGTACAGAACCATGAATAGAACTCGAGAGAATTTTTCCTCCCAAACTTGTAACTTATCATGTTGCCTGTGAGGTTGGATTTATGGTATCGTGTTTCCTTGGTCAATTATGCAAAATTCTTCTTGTTTCTTCCTTGTGTTTGTGGCTGCTAAATGTGTTTATTGCAGGGAAAACTGCTGAATGCCTCATTCTTTTTTCCCAGCTTAATTTTCTGTAGAATTGAAGTTTATGTGATAAAACTTTGTTCATGAGACATCTCATTCCCTTCCTGCCCTGGAAAATTTCAATTTACCCTCCCATTTTGACTATTTTTGGCAGAGGGATAAAGGTTTCAAGTGGTGAAAGAAGTCACTGGTAAAAAAAATGCTATTAGGTAAAAATTAGCATCAGTTTATACCTTATTGGATAGCTGCATGGCACAGCTTCAGGAAAACCTTTGATTGAAGTTCTCACTTCACTAAGCATGAAAGAAGTAAAACTCAAAGGAAAAAGCTGCATTCGAAAGTTCAAACTGAATTCTCTTTCCGTGGTGAGAGTCTGTGTCTTCTGTTGCTTCTGGATTTTTCCCCCCTCTCCTTTCCTCTTGTCCCATCCCATCTCATTTTTTTGATACGAAGCATCAGGAAATCTCTCTTACACACCACATTTAGCCGTTCCCTGTGCTGTTGGACCTTGCAGGTCTGAGTTCAAGGGCAGGTCCCACTGGCACATCCAGGTGTACACTCAAGTGTGTGCATCATCCTCGATCAGAATAATTCAGAAAACTGATAAAATCCTTGCCACGCTCTGTGGGAGCAGAACACAGCTCAACAAAGTGGCTGCAAGTGTCCATTTATTCTTCATTTCCTGGGATTAGGAGGTCGAAATGTTAAAGCTGGCAGATAGTTGTAAGTTGGAATAACATTCCTGGATATACTCATGGAACACAGTGTTCTTCTCAGTTATCTTTCTGTGAATTTTCCTTCCAGCCTATCATGAAATGGAAGATTTACTAAGCCTTTTCCCTTAATGTAGTGGTTTCTTATTAACTTCTGACCAGGAAACCCATAAGACAAGTGTTTTACTGTTTGTGAGACTGAGACTTGGATGTGGAGGCATTACTCCCACAATTAGGAATGTAAAGGACAGAGTGTGCAATACAGTGTCTTTGTAGACGTAATTTTGTCTGTTTTCCCTAAAAGCTTTAGCTGTATTTAGACCTTGATAATTAAGTTGTTTATGAAAATTTCCTAGTTCTTAATTTAAAGTCTCTATCAACTATATTTGTCTTCATTTAGTATTTTTGCTAAACACACGAACGCTGCCATCTGTTCTCCACATATACCATCTAGCTACAATTTATTATGAACACATTGTATGTTGTTAACAAGTCGAATAAACTTTGGTATTTCTGTTGTAGAGCTCATTTTTCCAGCATGCTGTGAAACACTGTAGTCATTGAAGAGGGCTGTAATTAGCTGGAAAGAGGTCTCCCTGCTCACAGGCCATTGAGGTTGGATGGATTCCTGCCTGTCTGCGGGTGTCTCCCTGGCTGCCTGGGCCGTGTTTCTCCTGCAGTCAGCACTGATGGTTTTATACACCAGGAGGTTTCCACCTTCTGCCTGTGGTGAGCTCTGTGCTGCCACCCCTTTGCTGTGCCCACTGCTGTTAGGAACGGGAGGGGGATCACTTTGGGATGGACAGAGTTCAGAGCTCTGCCATGTGAGTGTGAATGAAACTCTCGGTCTACGCAGGCAATACTGATCCTTGAAAATTAGTTGAAAAAATTATTGCAGTGGTTGAAACAGTGTCAAGGCAAATGAGTGGGGTTTTTTTACTGTGTTATCCCATGTTCTTCCTGCTGAGGGTTCTTATTAGTTTTTGCTACTTGTTATTGGGTGTTTTAGTGATCAGGATACAATGTTCCCAGTATTGGATCCTTGTAAAAGCTGGAATTTGGCACAGCAGAGCTGAGGAACAGCTTGTAGATACAGTAATGCCCAGTAGGGGTAATTTTAAACAAAGAACTGACTCTTTCTATGTATGGTGAATAGTTCTGTTCTCATTCACTGAAATTCAGAGCTGGAGCAGCCCAGATAAAGTCTGGGCCAGCTGAGGTACTTCAGCTTTAAAAGGACAGCTGGACTCCGAACATATATGTCTTCTAATAATTTGCAGAAATTTCCTGTTTCAATGCCTAAACCTTTCCACTCCTACAGAAAATCAGAGAAAATATATAAAAGTGTTTTTGATCTGATGCCTTCCTATCAGACCAGACAAAAATTTATTATATCCTAAAAAAGCTCTAGAAGTAAAATACTGCACACAGAGGGACCTTCATCCTCTTTCTGTGAATTGCTGAGACAGTCCTATCTTCTTGCCTGTCCTTGAAACAAGTCTGCACCTCTATTTCTGCTTCAGACTTCATTAAAAGGCTCTTTAGTCTTGAAGCAAATAGACAATATTCTCCTTTGTAACAATAGTTATTTCCAGGCAGTGTGACTCAAGGAGTATTTCCCAAATCACAGATAAATTAATTTTAGTGATGCTTGACAGCAATTCCATTTTTCCAGTAAGAAGTCTTACTGTAAATTGAGACTGGAGAATTGCATTATTCATTTGAAAGATGTTTCTAGAATGTCTGTAGGCTCTTCTGGGTAGTGACAGTCTCATACAGAAATAAAATGGCCTTGCTTTGCTGTAGATTTATTAGTGCCACTATTTTCTGCAGCTTCTCTCCTCTCAGAGTTCTTTGCTTTTCAAAGTCTTGCTTGTTAGAGAAGTTGTACTTGTTTTGTGGGCTTGCAATGTGCTATTAATAAAGTCAGCTCCGAGAAAATAATCCTCAGAGAAGGGTTAAGTGTTGTTTGCCCATTTCTTACAATGAGTAAACTGAGTCAGAGAGACTCTGATTTTCTTAAAGCCACAGAGCAACTTAGTGTTGCAATTTTCTGGTTCAGCAGCACATTCTGATAGGTTTCCATGCTGCCTGAGGCCCAAGGAGCCAATAATTCAGCCATGTTCAGTACAGAAATAAGAGCAGAATTTGTCATGCAAAACTTCATGTCCCAATGCAAGAGACTGAAAGGGTCTTGCTCTCATTTTTCCATTTATCTTTATTAAATTTTTACAAGAACATTCAAATTAATCTGAGTAATTACAGTGGAAGTAATGGGACTGTTTTACATGGTGTTCAACTGTGACAAAAAACCTCCAGAAGAACAGATGCTTTGCTCTTTGCTGTGCTTGGCTGCCAAGGCTTGAGTATTTTAGTGATACAGGGGTGAAGAGTTTGTGTAAAATAGAAGTAGCTGATGTTAGTGAAGTATCTATATAATATCCAATTCTCCAGGGACACAGGAAAAGTATAAAAACCAACACCTTCCAGCTTCACTGCAATAAGGTGGTGAAGGCCCAGGGCTGAGGGCACAGATGGACTCGGGGCAGTGCTGAGCAGGGTGGGAGCGGGTCAGTGTCACTGCTCCGTGCTTCGCATCCGCAGAGCGCTGCGGGCCACATGGTGCCAAAATAAAACCTGCAGGAGCTTCCCTGGGTGCTTCCCAACTCCTGCCAGAGACATTTGGGAACTCGGGATTTCAAATGGAGAAGGACAGGCTGCTTGGCACACGGAGAGGGATGGAGCACAGAGCCTCTGTGCCAGGCCTTGGGTGAGGGCCGCGCGTGCTGCCGGCACTGCTGCGCTGGGGGATGAGCTCACCGCGAGGCACGCGTGGCCAGGGCTTTTTGCTGTCCTTTGGAAGTGTTTCTGTCCTGATACAACTGTGGAGCAGTCTGTCCCTCTTTCCTTGTATTTGCAGAAATTTCAAAATGCAAAGCTGCGTCTCCTCACTCTGCGGGATGCTGGAGACAGAGCCTGAAGAAATACAGCTTTGTTAACAAAGCTGCTCTGTGGTGTTGGATGAAATTACAATATAAAAAGTATTTTATTTATATATATATATATGTATATTGCTGGAGGCCAACAGTATGAGGCTCAATAAGGTCGAGTGCTGGGGCCTGCCCTTGGGTCACAACAACCCCCTGCAGCTCCAGGCTGAGGGCAGAGGGGCTGAAAGCTCCCGGGTGAGAAAGGACCAGGAGGTGCTGGTCTGCAGAGACTGAACATGACCCCATGTGCCCAGGTGGGCAAGAAGGCCAATGGCATGTGGCTTGAACCAGAAATAGGGTGGCCAGCAGGACCAGGCACTGGTGAGGCCACACCTCAAGTGCTGTGTCCAGTTCTGGCCTCCATCACTGCAAGACATTGAGGGGCTGGAGCAGGTCCAGAGAAGGGAACGGAGCTGGGGAAGGGTCTGGACAGTCACAAGGAGTAGCTGAGGGATGGGGGGTGGGGGTGGGGGGCAGCCTTGAGAAAAGGAGGCTCAGGGGGGACCTTCTCACTCTCTACAAGCCCCTGACAGGAGGGTGCAGCCGGGTGTGGGTCAGGCTCTGCTCCCAGGCAGCTGGCAACAGGACAGGAGGAAATGGCTGTGCCAGGGAAGGTTCAGGTTGGATTATCAGGAAAAACTTCTTCACTGAAATGGTTGTTAGGCATTGGAATGAGCTGCCTAGGAAGGTGATGGAGTGATGATCTCTGAAGGTGCTCACAAAACAACTGGGTGTGGCACTCAGTGCTCTGGTCTGGTTGTCCCAGTAGTGATCAAAGGCTGGACTTGATCCAGTCTTTTCCAGCCTAGTGATTCTGTGATAATCAGTGTGCCTCACTCCTTCACAGTGAGTTCTCTGTCCTTCACATGATGGCCCCATGTCCTGCCTGCTGCAAACTACTGAAGATTTCAGAGGAGTTTGGAGGACTGACCCACAGGACATGTGAGGAAGAGCCAAGCACCAGGATTGGACACACCAGATCAAATGAACCCTGTACTAGAGTTCACACTCATAAGCTGATTTGGGTTTTTTATGCCTTGGTTGGGCTTAATTGAGGCTGCACCAGTTTCAAGACAAGCAATCCAGAGACAAATTAAGACAAAAAAGCCCAGCTACCTGAACTGAATTATTGTATCTCCCAAGATATTTTTCTCCTCATGACTGCAGTAATCTACCAGCTTTCCAGTAAATGAGCTGGCAGAGGTCCACTGCTAGCAGGATCTTCAGCAGGAAGAGCAGACTGATCTCTTGAACTTCTTGTGATTGCTCAGATCCTTTGAGTATTGAGGCTTTTGGGTGGCTTTATTCCACCCTGCTGTGTCAGTAACTGAAAAGCAAAACCAAACTCTTCAATGTATTTGCCAGTTTTACAAATAGTTTGTTCTAATCAGCAGAATATAATGAGCAGAGAAATATGTTTATGCCTTGAAGGGCCAGTAAAAAGTCAGTAGCAGTGGAGGTTGCTCAAGCTGGTGAGGTTCATTTGGAACTGAGATATGTTCTAGGGCAATCTTAAAGAATGGAACTGGGTCAGTGATGAAATCTTGGCGTGTTCTGTGCAGAAATTCAAACTCAGCTCCCACCACACAAAGGGCCTCTCCCTCGTGGGCTCTGATTCTGGTAATGAGCAGCGTGTGCTGTTGCAGGCTTTAACTGAGTGCCTGGGAAATGCACTTGGTCAGCGCTGACTCCACATGGGCTTGTGCTCACTGTGTGTGGCCTTCTGCTCACCTTTGGTCCTGAGTTGTTCTTTTCATTGTAACTAACGTTAAAGTGTGTAAGAGTGATGGTGAAACCAGCTGTTTCCTTAAAACACTCCAGTGAAAGAGCTCATTACAGTCTTGA
>WAAE01009648.1:1166586-1227049 GCA_013400495.1 Nicator chloris | reverse complement strand
GATGGAGCACAGAGCCTCTGTGCCAGGCCTTGGGTGAGGGCCGCGCGTGCTGCCGGCACTGCTGCGCTGGGGGATGAGCTCACCGCGAGGCACGCGTGGCCAGGGCTTTTTGCTGTCCTTTGGAAGTGTTTCTGTCCTGATACAACCGTGGAGCAGTATGTCCCTCTTTCCTCGTATTTGCAGAAATTTCAAAATGCAAAGCTGCGTCTCCTCACTCTGCGGGATGCTGGAGACAGAGCCTGAAGAAATACAGCTTTGTTAACAAAGCTGCTCTGTGGTGTTGGATGAAATTACAATATAAAAAGTATTTTATTTATATATATATATATGTATATTGCTGGAGGCCAACAGTATGAGGCTCAATAAGGTCGAGTGCTGGGGCGTGCCCTTGGGTCACAACAACCCCCTGCAGCTCCAGGCTGAGGGCAGAGGGGCTGAAAGCTCCCGGGTGAGAAAGGACCAGGAGGTGCTGGTCTGCAGAGACTGAACATGACCCCATGTGCCCAGGTGGGCAAGAAGGCCAATGGCATGTGGCTTGAACCAGAAATAGGGTGGCCAGCAGGACCAGGCACTGGTGAGGCCACACCTCAAGTGCTGTGTCCAGTTCTGGCCTCCATCACTGCAAGACATTGAGGGGCTGGAGCAGGTCCAGAGAAGGGAACGGAGCTGGGGAAGGGTCTGGACAGTCACAAGGAGTAGCTGAGGGATGGGGGGTGGGGGTGGGGGGCAGCCTTGAGAAAAGGAGGCTCAGGGGGGACCTTCTCACTCTCTACAAGCCCCTGACAGGAGGGTGCAGCCGGGTGTGGGTCAGGCTCTGCTCCCAGGCAGCTGGCAACAGGACAGGAGGAAATGGCTGTGCCAGGGAAGGTTCAGGTTGGATTATCAGGAAAAACTTCTTCACTGAAATGGTTGTTAGGCATTGGAATGAGCTGCCTAGGAAGGTGATGGAGTGATGATCTCTGAAGGTGCTCACAAAACAACTGGGTGTGGCACTCAGTGCTCTGGTCTGGTTGTCCCAGTAGTGATCAAAGGCTGGACTTGATCCAGTCTTTTCCAGCCTAGTGATTCTGTGATAATCAGTGTGCCTCACTCCTTCACAGTGAGTTCTCTGTCCTTCACATGATGGCCCCATGTCCTGCCTGCTGCAAACTACTGAAGATTTCAGAGGAGTTTGGAGGACTGACCCACAGGACATGTGAGGAAGAGCCAAGCACCAGGATTGGACACACCAGATCAAATGAACCCTGTACTAGAGTTCACACTCATAAGCTGATTTGGGTTTTTTATGCCTTGGTTGGGCTTAATTGAGGCTGCACCAGTTTCAAGACAAGCAATCCAGAGACAAATTAAGACAAAAAAGCCCAGCTACCTGAACTGAATTATTGTATCTCCCAAGATATTTTTCTCCTCATGACTGCAGTAATCTACCAGCTTTCCAGTAAATGAGCTGGCAGAGGTCCACTGCTAGCAGGATCTTCAGCAGGAAGAGCAGACTGATCTCTTGAACTTCTTGTGATTGCTCAGATCCTTTGAGTATTGAGGCTTTTGGGTGGCTTTATTCCACCCTGCTGTGTCAGTAACTGAAAAGCAAAACCAAACTCTTCAATGTATTTGCCAGTTTTACAAATAGTTTGTTCTAATCAGCAGAATATAATGAGCAGAGAAATATGTTTATGCCTTGAAGGGCCAGTAAAAAGTCAGTAGCAGTGGAGGTTGCTCAAGCTGGTGAGGTTCATTTGGAACTGAGATATGTTCTAGGGCAATCTTAAAGAATGGAACTGGGTCAGTGATGAAATCTTGGCGTGTTCTGTGCAGAAATTCAAACTCAGCTCCCACCACACAAAGGGCCTCTCCCTCGTGGGCTCTGATTCTGGTAATGAGCAGCGTGTGCTGTTGCAGGCTTTAACTGAGTGCCTGGGAAATGCACTTGGTCAGCGCTGACTCCACATGGGCTTGTGCTCACTGTGTGTGGCCTTCTGCTCACCTTTGGTCCTGAGTTGTTCTTTTCATTGTAACTAACGTTAAAGTGTGTAAGAGTGATGGTGAAACCAGCTGTTTCCTTAAAACACTCCAGTGAAAGAGCTCATTACAGTCTTGAACCTGAAGTGATACTGAAATGCCCACCAATCCCATTGGATAAAGCAGTTGCCCTTCCAAATTCTCACTGAAGTCATGAATAAATGTGATCACCAATAAAGAACATGAGGTGATGTCATGGGTCTGAGGACCACAGACCTCTTGTAAGTGGTGCCACAAGTAGAGGGAAGGAACAGGAGACACTGATTCAGATGACATGAGTCTTACTAACATTCTTTCTTTTGAATTTTCCCAAATAGGGTCGAGACTGCAGTGTGCCCATTAATTCCTGCATTCAAAATCCATGTCAGAATGGAGGGACTTGCCACCTCACAGAGGCAAATAAAGATGGATTCAGGTAGGAGCACAAAGTTTGTTAAAAATGAGATGATAAAATTTAATGTGTTTCTGCTTTGCATTCATGATCTGTAATGGCTACTTTATAGAAATGGCTGCATGTGGCATTTCTATTTGCCATACAGAGCAATTGCTTTGGTTTCATTGCTGTGACATATTGCTGCTTCCTGTGAAACAGGCCTTATTTCCTCATAATGGAATATACATTTAAGAGCTTTTGAGCAGTTTCTATGGTCTGCATTGTGTTATCTGTATCCTAAATTTCCTTGGGGCATTTCAGTCTCACATCTAAGCTGTTTTTGTATTTGTAAAGTGAGCATCTGTTGCTTGACAGCCAGATCCAAAATGTTTTCACACTGAAGAATCTTGCAGACAAACAGGCTTTAAAGAAACAATTAAAAAGCATGGGGACATCACCACATTTAAAGCATTGCACCTGCAAGAGAGTAACCTCTGCAGCTGGATATTGTGGATTTCAGTTTGCCCATACAACAAAGATGTAGCATAGGTGGGGATACTCTGAGAGAAGTCCAGAAATTTTAATGAGATAGCTGGGAAATCTGCACTGCTGCAGGCGCTACTTCACCACTAAGAAAATACAAGTTTGTGGCTTTGGTCACTTGTTGTCATTCAAGTTGATAGAAAGTTGCTTTTTAAAAAAGAGCTGCCAGAATTTTCATAGATTTGCTCCTCCATCTTTATGCTGTTTCTTGCAAAAGAAGAAGCAGTAAACAGAAGAAATGCCCCAATGCTTCTCTCAGTGCCTGCCCACCCTCAAGAATTCCCTGCTTCCAGAAGCAGATGCAGCACATCACAGGACACTGGTGGTACTACAGTGGAAAAGCCCAGGTGGATGGGGATGAAGAGACATGGTCAGGCTCCATAATGAACAGCAGCTGGAGGTTTTCCAGTGGGGAGAACAGGATCAGACGTGGCCACATCTCCGTCAGGGGCAGTTCAGGGCTCAGCTGGAGCACCTGTGACAGCCCCTGAGCAGAGCAGAGGAGTCTCCTGAGTCAAGATGTGTCTGCAGGGTCATGGTGGTGGGAGAGGAGGCGGAGGCTGAGCAGGTCACAGCACATCCAAGTGGTCCTGCTGCCTGACTGTAGATTCTGGTGAAACCACTTCTCTGAACTGATCTACCTCCTCTTGATTCAGATTTTAGCAGGCCCAGCAATTTGTGGAGTAAAAGTCCAGGTTCAGTTTCTACTTGAGAGAATTAATGGTCTGGTGATCTTCAGCTCACTTTCCTTTCTGGTCACTCATGCACCTAGCTTTTTCCAGCTTGTGCCAATGTAAAACTGCACCATATTAGAATTTCTGGAGTTTGTCACTCAGTAACCATTTCTCAAAAATATATCTGATACTAAAAATGCAGTAGTAAAACATTTTATAATATCCATAATACTGGAATGAGAGCCTTCAGCATATATTTTGGACTGGAGTTTTTCTTTAGCATTTTTGTTTTGTTCTGTGGTAGTAGATAAAGAGTTTTGAATGACCTGAATTGAGAGCTACTTCTGAATTTCTCTCATGAACTGAATGAATTTTACAATTTCAGAGGCTTTGCTTCAGTTCCAAATGAGCATTGTTTTGAGATCCTTTATAAAACTCCAGGAGTGGTTTTGTTGCTGAACAACATTTGAGGCTTTTCAGGGAACAATTCTGCTTTTATAGTTATTTATATCGTTTCAGTTGGTCTAATAAAAGACACATAAAACCATATCTCATCAAAATCCTGCTGCATAAAATTGAATGTTCAGCATATGCATTGCTGCATTTTCTCCTTGTTTTTAATTCAGTCAGTCCATAGCCTCTGTGGCTCTGCAGGACCATGGAGCTTTAGCATGGCTTAGGGAAATGTGGTGCAGAGATGGAACAGTCAGTGCCAAGGAAGGTATAGAAGGATTCCAAGATTGAATTTGGTTGGTTGGGTTGGGTTTTTTGGTGGGAAATCTCTCCAGTGGATGGTAGCAGTCAGAGTTATGTGCATATGAATTGTGTTCACCAGGATGGGAAAATGCTGCCCTACGTTTTGTGCTGTGAGGAAGCGGATGTCAGAAACATTTTCATGAGAGGCCTCCTTGGATTTTTTTTGTTGTGTGGCCTGTAAAAGAAATTATATCTTCTGTATATTCTCTTCCCTAGGGAAATATATTCATACACAAGCCCTGCTGCCAAACTTGTCAAATCTTTACTCTTGTAAAAAGGAAACTTAAGCCAAAGTTCTCTCCCTATGAAATGCCAAGCTGTTTAACTCTCAAGTTTTTGTGGCCTTAGACAAGAAAATTACCATTTGAAATAATGCTAAGGTGGTGATGTTCCCCCCAAAGACAGGAAACTCTTCGTTTTTGCTGACATTCCAGCCCCAGGCCCCTGCTGTGCCTGGTGCCCACAAGGGCTGTCAGCAGCAGGGGCCTGAGGCACTCAGGTTTGCTGGAATAGCAGACCCTGGTGGGACAGCCAAGGGCAAAGGTTCAGCTGGAGTTACTCCATCCTCTTTTACCTTTGCACTTTTTCAATCCTGAGTAATTTTCATAGTCTCTTCCTTCAAGTAGGGGCGGCCTCTGGGAAGAACAGATAAGTGACACGGTGCGGCTCAGAGGAGTGGAAAGGGAAGTTCTTCCTCCCTTTGAATTGCTCATTCTAATCTAATCTGTGTCCGCCTTGACAAAAGGTTGCCCAAAAAGTCACTTATTAAGATAAAAGAGATGAAAGAGATAAAAGAGATGGCCAGTGAGACATGTCCTGGTGGCTCAGCAGGCCTGGAAGGGAGGCTTTGGCAGGAGCAGAGCTGTCAGCTCTGCTGCACTTACCACAGGCAGCAGCTGATCTCCCATCACCTGCAGTGCTGGGAGACAAAGGCTCTGGGTTATTTTAACTTCTCTCCATGTAAAACCTCCTCCATTTCCCAGATCGCTTTTTTTAGCATTTTCCACAAACTGTAAGTGCCCTCCTAAATGTAAAATCCTGGAACTGATTAACTGCCTAGTGTTAATTCTGCCTAGTTCAAGGAAAAACATTGCAATTCCAGGCTTACAGGCTGCTTCATTGGGATCTAGACATAAAAGGCATCTTCACCATGAAATTGTGATATTCCTGAAAGAATTAAATATATCTGTTTAAAAGCTAATATGTTTTTTGAAACTTGACACGCTGTATGGATTTCTTTTTTAATAAACAGATGCTAAATTGTTTAATTAGATTTTATTTTAAAAAATCTAATACAGTAAACTTTAAAGATTATCAGCTTAAAAAAAAAAACCTACAAAATGCTTTGGGTCCAAAAGTTTACCCCAAAGTGTTGCCATTTGTGTTCCCTTGAAACTTCAAGAGGATAATGGGATGTTATGTAATTCTCTATAGGAAAGCACAACACCAATCCCTAAACAAGAGGAATGGGGAATTTGGACCTTTATTAGAATGCAGCAGCTTAGGAAACAGTTGTTTCCTGCATGGCTCCATTGTTTCCAACATCCACATGAACTGCTGTCTCACACTGCTTCACTACTGAGTCACTGCAAAGTTTTCATCATTGTCTGGAATTCATTTTCTCCCTCGGTCAGCTGGAACCCAAGTCTGATGACCTTCCAGTCACTCAGCAGACTTCATTTTTCTTCTAAGATTTTTCTGGGAGAATACATACAAACAATCCCAAACTGAAATTCTTTCAACATGTAGTTCAATCCAGATCCCAAGTTGTATGTTTTATCTTTTAATTTCAGGCCTCATATCTGGTACATTTGAATGCAAATCAAAATAAAGAATCGTATGTTAGCAATAATGTAAAGACTCCCTGTACTACATAAGGACCAGTAGCCAAATGTCATCAATTATTCTGACATTTCCCTGAGTATGGAATGTGTCCTAATACTGAGCAATTTATGTTAACAATCCCAAATGAATTGTTACTAATGGTAACTCCACTGTGAACCATTACTGTGATAGTGTTTAATAATGTCATTTTTAATTGCACACATCCAAGCTGTCCCAATTGTTTTGTGGAAGGCAAATGGTGTTATGTTCACATAAAAAAATCACCAGCACAAAGCCACTCTTGTTGCCTTTCTTTAAGCAGAGAGAAACATTTCTGTTCCCGAACTGAGAACTTGTCTTCCAAGTTGCAGCCTGGAGCATATTTTTATGACCGAGTTATAAACCCCTGAAAATGGGGTTTTGTAATCAGAAAGCAAGACAAGATGGATGTATCACTGTATTTATTTAGATGTCTTTAACCCCCTCCCTGACACTTGCATTGCCACAAAAGATGGTGTGCCAGCTCTTTCCTCTCTGCCTCCTGTGATCCTCTGGCTCTGGGTCAGCAAGAGGACATGTTTATTAGCAATAATGAGCTTGAGACAGGAAAAGAAAATATTCCTTATTGATTTATTGTGTCCTAAATTGGATTTATTGGAGCAGTTTGGTTTTGGTTATTCATGATTAAGGTTTCCTAACCCTCATGACCTGTGGATCGTCCCTGCAGAATGGAGATGACTCTGAAGGTGACCAGTGTCCCTCTTCTATACCCATCTGAAAGATCTTACTGTTGTAAGGTCTCAAGACACATTGTTGTAAGGCAGCTCAAGACACATTCCCTTCCCATGTTTTCTCCTCTTTATTACTCCTTTCTGAGCTTGCACATCATGAGGAATCTAACCTAATGCTCATGATCCAGCCTGGGACTACGAGGGTGGATGCAGAGCTTTGTGCCATCCCTCCCTTGGGAATCTCTGTACTCTGCTCAGGCTGTGGCACACAGCAGGAAGGGAAGGAAAAGTCCTGCAGCTTTCTTCACAGATTCTGAAGAGCTCCTTTTTCTCCAGGGCTTTCCCCATGTCCAGCCCAGGACACCTGCATAAAGCAGGATAACCACCTCAGGTCCACTTTGTCCATCGGAGCTGAAAACAGCACCCTGCAGCTGTGTCTGCCTTGGAAATTCTCCTGGTTTCCAAAAGCAGTGGATGGCAATTACTGTGACTGCTGTAGTTCTTTCTGGTTTTCATCCTCATCAATCAGTAGTGCTTTTTATTTGTTCAGTTCCTTCTCTGCCACCAGAGCCTGCATAAGAAAGGAAATGAACAGCAGAGTGAATGTGTAGTTTGGACTGGGACTCCAAACAGCCCTTTCTGTGACTACTGAACAGCAATGCTGCCACTTCAGAACTGACATTTCAAATATCATTGCTGGCTTCTCAGAAGCCCCTGATATTACTGGAGCACTTAACTCCTGTTTTTAGACTCTCTTTTAGGAAACTCTGGCCTCCACCTCTTCATCACTTACAGATAGTTTAAAATATAAAGGTTCTGTTTGTAACCATAGCTTCTAGATCTAGAAAGGAAATGGAAATTGAAAAAAATGTCAAACCATTCTTCAGCCGTTTAGTTTGCTACCCTCCCTCTAGGGACCATACATCACACTCCTGTGAGATAAAATGTCTAGTGCAGTTATTCTTCACTAGTGTCCACATCCTCACAGAACCATTACTAGCTCTGCCGTGGTCTATGTTTTAGTTGAATTATCTGGGCATCATCAGCTCTTCTCCAAATAGATGTTGGGGGAGCTGCAGATGTACTGAAATCTTACAGCACTTGTAAAAGCAATCATTCCCAAACATTTCTTGTTTGGACAAGTGACAAAGTAGTAATGAGAAGAAAATGCTCATGTCTGTAAGCTCAACTCAAGCTGCTGTTCTTTGAAGAGACCAAGGTATCTAAGAGCTGCCAAACTGTCCTGTGATTGTGCAGTCCTCAGCAGGCAGATGTCCACATTCTCTCAAAAACATTAACAGGGAAGGCAAGGATTTGAATATTGTGATGAATGTTCATTCTCCTGCGCTGGAGTTGCTTACATCAGCTAAGGGCCAGAGTTCTCAATACAGCAAGCAAAGGGAGCATGGCAGAGGCTGGCTCCTGGGGATGATTTTTTGCCTCATGTAAATAATTACATGACCCCAGGAACCATCAGACTGCATCCCTCACCAGATACTTGGGGTTAAATTGCTGGCTCCAACTGACTTTTATACGTTTTAATTTCAGTTTTATACCTCAAACCTCCTGTCCCTTTAGATCCATGCTAACTTTTTCTTTTTTTTTTTTTTTAATTTCTCCAAAGCTGTTCTTGTCTTCTTGGGTATGAGGGGGAGAGGTGTGAAATAAACCCAGATGACTGTGAAGATAATGACTGTGAGAATAACTCTACATGTGTGGATGGGATCAACAACTATGTGTGTCTCTGCCCTCCTAATTACACAGGTAAGAAAGGGCCACAACCAGAGAACAGGAATCCAGGAGAAGTGCCTGAAGGGAAGGGTCCAAATTCATGTTTTTTTAGTGCATGAGCATATAATTAACTGAAAGTCAAGTCTCCTTTTAAACATTCTGAAACTCTTCCTGGAAAAATGTTAATTCTACTAATATTGCAATATTGCTCACAAGCATGGCCACTTTTCTGAGTCAAAATACTGATGCCTCATTGTAAAATACGTTAAAAAACAGTATTTAAGGGATCAGAGAAGTTTCTACTTCAGCATGCACATTCTCAGTACAGAGCTGAGCCTGATATACACCTGGCCTGAATGTTGGAAAACCTTGGCTTGGGGAGCTTGGCTTTCACCTGAGATCTCAGAGGTCTGCGTGTGTTAAATACGGTGAGCCTGATGATGTGTTGCTAAATTCCTGATCTCCTTTTCACAAGTGGGTGAGCAAAGGCTGCAGGCTCAGGTGTTGTCTTCAGTGTGACCCAGGTCAGGGAGCAGGGTCAGCTGCTGGGTCTGTGCTCACAGGGGTTGGTGATGGAGACAGAAATGGGATAAGTGTCTCCAGTACTGTCCTGCACTGCAGATAAATTCCTTCCTAAACCTGCTGTGAGAGCAAAGACTCTGCTAAGTGGAGTCTAAAAATGGTTTTCCTCCAGCCATTCTGGAGCATTCCGTGGACTCATTCACACAGCATTAGCCCAGCCCTCCTGGCTCAGCATGGAGGGTAAGGAAACACCTGCAGGAGTTCCTGCTGCAGCCTTTGAAATTGGGGTTATTACCTCCTGAGCATGGAGAAGCAATGAAGGACTTCTTGTATGCTGGAATATATTACATGTCAGGGGATTTAATGAGGATCAAGCTTGAGTGGCTGAGTAAGGCAGGAGGAAAGCTTCTAGAATTTCCAAACTCTTAAAATACTTTTGTGGCTGATACAAAGGAGGCCCATGTAAATCTTCAGCTGAGAAAAGCCTTATGACTCAAATGTACATTTATTGGGTCTCTAAAATGATATTTCTGCCAAAACCTAAAAAAATTCAGCTTAGCAGAGTAAAGAGTTTTGCTTGTAGGATGTTGAGCCCATTGTGCTTACTTGTGCACTATTTATGTCAGCTACTCTTGGGTGGTTTCTAACAGAACTCAATGCAAGGAGGCAGAGTATTTACATTTACAACAGGAAATGGATTTGACCAGCCAAGAAAAGACATATCCAGTAAGGAACTGAATCCAGCATATATGCAAATGCACTTTCCTTGCTACAGGATTATTGCAAGTTTGTTTTTTTGGTTTTGTGGTTTTTGGTGTTTTGGGGTTTTTTTCCAGACAGTAAAGGTAGGAAAGTACTGGATTGGGATTTCTTCTCGCATTGCCATCTGGATAATGGTCAGGGAACTCTTGTGATACTTTAGGGTCAGTTTTGGAATATTTTTACTGAGCTTCCAGTGGGTTTTGTTTTGTTGATTTTTGGCTTTGGTTTGTTTTTTTAACCTGAGTGTTGTCTGTGCTGTGCCTAGGCTGATTAGCGGGAGTTTGTCAAACACCAGACCTCACTGTTGCCGTGTGGGTAATATAAAACCACAGAATAAGTGTGTGCTATCATAGTGCAAGCAATAAGCTTAATTACAATTGAAGAAAAGAAGGAAATAGTTCCAGAAAATGTAATATGAATCATAGGTGAAAAAGATTGCAAAAACAGGGGTGTTGCTTAAATTAGAATCTGAAGGGTTACAATAGTTGGTGTTGCTCAAAGTAGGAAGAGTTTAGTGAACTGTGATACCAGAATTGCCTTAACCTGCTTTACCTCCAGTTTGGAGGGGCATATTTCATCAAACCTGACCAGTCACCTGGAAGGGCTGACTGAGTGCAGCTGGCTGGGCTGCAGTGTCCCTCAGAGCTACCCCTGGCCTCCGAGCAGGACAGGGGGCAGCAGGAAATGGCTGGAAGAATTGAAGCCATCAGCCAAACAAAACTACACACAAACCAAGCAAACTTGAGAAATGGTTTTGAGGGTCCTTATGAGTTGAATTCAAACACAAGAAACGGGGCATCATGTGAGGTTGCTCAATTGGCTGAACAAAAGTGGAGGAAATGCCATGGAAGCACAGAGGCAAGTCATGAAAGCTCTGAAATGCTTTGTGAAATGGTTTCTATGTCTGACCTGAAAAGAGAGGGATCATCTGACCAAAGAGTTTGACTGAAGTCTCCTGTGACATCCAGGGCATCTCTATGTATATTCCCTTTAGATGAACCTTTCTGTACTGAAGGGATATCTGACACTGCTGTGGCAGTATCTACTAAACACCAAAAAAAAAAAGTAGGTGCAGATGAGTTCAGTATTGCACAGTGCATGAAGGCCAAGAGTTCAGAGAGCAGCAGTTCAGTCCAGGGGTCAGGAGTGCTTATTCCTGTGCTCGGAACTGTGTGTTGAGGTACCTGCCTCTCTCGGGTGCTGACTGTGCTAAATGTGTTATCAAACTGTGTGTGCTCCAGCGTTGCCAAATGTCTGGATTTGATCTACATGTGGATGAGCAAAGAATGGCAGGGCTGTACAGTCCAGGGAAGCAATTTTCCTGTGAAGTAGTCTGGGGGACAATGAGCTCTCAATGCCTGAAAGGGCACAAACATCCATAGCCAGGGTGTATCTAACAGGACAGAAAATGTAGGTGATATCTCGTTATGTTGTACCCAAATATTATCCTTAGTTCTCTGGTTATTAAGTAGTAGACAGACAAAGCTTTTTTTTTTTTTGCTTTCTTTTTCCTCACCACCACTTGTATGGAAAATAGGTATTTCTTTGAAAGGTTGGCTGGGTGGGTTTTATGGCTGAACAAATCCAGACCATCCATTTTTATCAGTGTAATTATGCAAGAGTTGTTGTTCCTAGGTACAAATGGGATTTCTCAGCTGTAGTTAACCCCCCCATTCAGTCAGAGTGGTCTGTCTTGCACTGGAGCTGTTTCTGCACTGACAGCCTGGGATGTTTGCAGTAACCTGAGCTTAGAGCTGCCTAGCTCAGTTTTTGCAGATTCCTGCTTTCCTCCCCTGCCAAGCAGGGAGCCTGAATCCCTCATCACTCCTGTGCTCTTGGATGCCACAATGCTGGTAAGACTGCAGTGATATTTCAGTAAACTCTGCATTTATGGAACACATGTATGCTGTAATACAAAAAATAGTCTGAGTGCAGGGAGGAAGATCCAAGAGTGTGTATGTGTGTGTTGTTCTGTAAGAATAAATAGTTAGAGTCCCCTTTGGCTTAGTTGAGTAATGGTTAAATCATGATAGTAAATCTTATGTTCCTAAATGAAATACAAATTAAAAATGGATGTGTTGAAAATTTTGACTATTGACAGAGTCACAGTATCCAGGCTTTGGTTTTTTCCATACCTTAGTGTTTTCCTGCTCTATCTGCTGTCTGCCCGGTTTTACTTGTTCTAGCCTTTTTAGGGAACAATATCCCAAATTATGATGCATGAATTTTGCTTTCATTGGTTAGAAAAATGAAGGCCAAAAATCTTTCTTCAATTAATAAGATTTTGCAGTGTTTTCTTTTAAAATTCTTTGACAGTCTTTCCCCCGACTCGGAGTAGATGAAAAATGGCCAATTTGTTAAGTGACTGCTGAGGAAGGAATTTCCCACACTCCAGCCCCATTTCACTTTCATTTAAAAAAAGAAAAAATCCCACACCAAAAAGCAGCCCACGCTCACACAATGACCTCCTTCCTAGTTCTTTTCCATCTAGTAACTTTAAAACAATGTGGAATTACAAATAGATTCCATGAAGCAGTAAATGCAAGTTAAAGAAGACAAAACTCAGAGAAGTGGAGGCAGACAGCTGAGTGCCATAAAAAAGCTTCAAACCCGTGCCCACCATCACCAGGTTTCCTCACCATTCTGAAAATCAATATTTTCAATATTTGTTGCCTGTATTTAAATAACCAAACCAACACCAAACATGTCCTGGGTGCTTTTAATGCTTTGGTGCTTTGCCTGCTAGTTTATTTGGTTTTGTTGTTTGCTGTGACTTTTCCTCCTCCTGTCTGCTTTTAGCAGAAGCAGAAATCTGTAGCACTTACAACCAAAAAAAAAGCCAACCAAGAAATACATTCCTATTTGCCAAAGATCCTAAAAAGCCTCACCTCTTTGTTCAGACACCTAAAAAAAAAAATTAGTGGCTTCCACTACTGAAAATAGGTCTTTACTAAAATACACAGTAACCAATGGCAGAGAGAGGGCAGGAGCAAGTGTTTTAAAATAGTTTTCTTCCCTGGGAAAAAGCTGCAAGCAGTTTGTATCACTGGGGAAAAAAAAACTCTCTCAAGATAAATAACAATAAAATAAAGCTAGGAACTATTTCTGGTTTGATGTGTTTGGAAGAGAAGGCTAAGATCTGTTTTACCTTAGGGGACCTTGTGGTGTCCTGTGGTAGATGGTATCTGGGAGTTTTGCAGCTCTGCTGCTTTCAGAGCCCAGTTCCCTTTTGGTGATTTGATTGGCTTGATTGATGCAGCCCTTTTGCTGCAGTGTCCCATTGTGGTGACCCTGTGTGGCCAAAGGCAAGCAGCCACTGCAGCCACACAGCTCCAGGGAAAGCAGCTGTGTGGGGCTTGTGGCTGTCCCTGCGTGCTGGAGCCCTCCCGTTGCTGCCTGCTGTGACACCCGTGTGGCACTCGTGTGGCACCCGTGTGGCTCTGTCCCTGAGCCAGCCAGTGACCCTGGACATGAGGTGGATCATGGCACTGAAGCTGCTTTCTCCCCCTTCCCTGAGTTTTTGCTACAGGAACGAGGAAGGTTGAAGTGGTGTGGTTCAGCCTTGTGGTTCCACAGGGATCTGGACTGCCTGAGAAATGCTGAAGGCTTAAACAAGTACTTAACTATCAACTCCTTTTAAATTTTGGAACTTCAGCCATAATTTCCTCAAGACAGAGAAAATTGTGGTCAGAGTTTAGTGTGTTTTCTTCCTTTTTATTTGAAGGAGTTCTGCCTTACATGGAAGTTGCTCAGTTTTAGTTACTTGGCAGATGTGAAGTGTACTTGCTTTCTGCATGAAACACAAAAAGGCACCCACATTTCCCAGTTGTGTAACTAGGAATGAGATGTGCTGGAAGACCTGGAAGGTTTGGGCTTTGTTCAAGAGCCTAAGCCCATTTCCAGGCCTGTTTTATGAAGAGAGAACCACATGTCATTGCTATCAGATTGGACTCTGATCGTAGTGGAAGGAAATAGCACAGCAACTGGCAGTGCTGCAGCCTGTCTTCAGCCTCAGTGTGGGTGTCCTGCTATGCTGGAGTGCTCAGCTCCAGGATCTCCTCTGGTCAAACTCCCATCTGTAAAATGTAAATTGTCATGTTTGTGGAATAACATACACCAGAGAATTCCTCCTTGTTCATCAGGACACAGCATGTCTGTAAGAAAGTGGAATGTCAGCTACTGCTGTCCTTTAGGATGAGCAGAGTGAATTCATCCTCAAATGGGATGTGAGAGTCGTTAAATCCAGTCTGTCAAGAAACACAGTGGGAAACAAGGAAATCAGTCAGCTCCTGAAGAGCTGTGTGCTGTGAAGGGACCCATCCTGGAGCAGTTCTTGGAGAGCTGCAGCCTGAGGGAAGGAGCCACGTGTGAGGAGTCCATGAAGGACTGTATCCCATGGGAGTTCTGGAGCAGGGAACAGTCAGGAGGAAGGAGTACTGGAGACAAAGCATTTTTAACAGGCTCCAGCCCCCATTTCCCACCCCCTGCTCAGACCAGCTGGAATCCACAGCGTGGCCAGTGTCCTCCCTGCCATCCCAGGAAGGACATCTCACATGTGTGGCATCTCAGGTGTGACTTGCTGCACTAGATTGTTTGGATAACTGAACTGATCCTCAGCTGATCCCAAACAACTGGAAGACATCCATATGAATAAATACAAGTCAAAAATGCAGGGTGTCCAGCAAAATTAAGATCTTTTCCAGACACAGTGGTTCTGAGGAACAGTGCTTCAGGCAGGTGACCACCTTGTAGGGGCACTGGCAATTGTCTGGTCCAGTTAATGTTTCACACGCTGTATTGTGTGCCATTTGGGATGTTAAATATGGTTTCTCATACTTCAGCAGTGCATAGAACACATTCCTTCTTCAAGATTCTGAAACAGTGAAAGGATCATTATTTCCCTGACCAGATCTGGTTTTACCCGTTCTCCCTTTGTTGAACCTCAAGGTTAGGGAGAATTGCTCCTTGAATCCAAAAAACAAGCCACTGTGGGAATCCCAGCGTGGCATTGAACTTAAGGGTTCCCACTTAACAGGTCAAAACCTGCTAAGTGAGAACTTGGGAGTTTTTAATAATTAAGACAGGATAAAAAGCATAAAGTGACTCTTTGCCTGCTAAGTATTGTGGGCAGTGTTTGTCGAGCAAGAGCAAACTTCAGTGATCATGCAGAATTTACTCTGCTACAGTGCATTTCAGGTGATTTATGTTTTTGTATCTTAACACGATAGCACATGCTGCTGAAGGATTTTCAGAGCTTCTCATTTATTCATTGCAAGTTGAAATAGTTTGGAAGCAAAAAATTCTTTTTTTTTTATTTTTTTAGATGAGCCTCAAATCATTTTCATCAAACATCAACAACATTTCTTACTGAATTACTTCCTTGGAGGAACACCCTGTCTGTTCCACCCAACCGTTTTTAGGTCCAGTGTTCTGAAACTTCCAACTGGCACTGACTTCTTTTTAATGAGTGAACAGAGAGAAGGGGAAAACAAAACACAGAAAACATTTCTTCCAACACAATTTATTAGATAGAAAATGAGTAATCTCCTATGAGAAAAACAGCACAGTGTTTTTTTATTAGCAGCAGAGAGACGAGTTCCATTCGGACTTACCTGGCAGAGTTCAGAATATTGCAACACACAATTTAACCACTCACCCTGTGCAGCCTGGAAAAGTTTCCACACTGTGGATACAGGCCAGGCTTTCTCCATCCTTTCCTCACCATAAGCACGTTCCTTTTCTCAAGTAATATTGTGAAATTCTCGACAGCATATTTACTGCCAGTCTTGCAGGCCCTACTAAAGCTTCTCTTGCATTAAGGACGGAGATATTGTCTATGTTGTTTTGTCAATATATTACAACAAAGTAGCACCCAACTGACACATGGAACAAAAGAAGAATTGTTGAACTCATTGGTTGCAAATTGGTGCTCTACATTGTCTTTTCAGAACTGCAGTTTCACTTACAGATAAATAAGTAAAATACTTCTACTGCATCCAGCTTCTCTTTTACTGATTAGGGAGGAATAGTGTAGCTTGGATCCTGGTTTTAAAAGTCTAATGGGGCATGAAATAAATAGCTCTCATGACAGCACGGAACAGAAAAAAAGATAGATGATTATTAAACTGTGTGTAAAAGTCATCTTTATTGCCCTATTGTTGTTTTGGCTTCGTTCTGAGACGTGGGGAAGGCTACAGAAAAGCCTAAGCGTGTTTCTTGGCAGCTCTTCATAAGCAGTGAGCCCTGTGGAAAGCCCCGTGAAATTCATGATTCTGTTGAAAAATAAGACCAGGAAAATGTTGCAAGAGGCAAAAAAACCAAACCAACCAACTTTGTTTTTTTAAGACAATGCCAGTGAAGGGACAAGGGAGGTAGTTTTGAAGGAGAAGAATACCTTGGCTATTGTTCAAGGATTTTTTTTCCCTCTATCTTTTTTTTCCTTTTTTTTTTTTTTTTTTTTTTTTTTTTTTTTTTTTTTTTTTTTTTTTTTTTTTTTGCATGAGTCAGCAGCAAGGGAGATCCACCTGTTAGAGTTCCACCTGTCATTATAACTTGGTTCTAATCTGAAAACTGCAGTATTTTGTGGTATATCAGACTGCTCTCTTCATCTGTCCAGCATCTGCTTGCATGTTACCTATTCTCTTCAGCTTTGATTAAAGAGAATAGGTGTGTTGAGATGGAACAAAAACATTATTTGGGATGAAAAGAGTCATTTAACTGCTTAGAAAAGAAATGTAGCTGGGGTTTTCCTGCCCATTTCTATAGAAGTGCTTCGGAAACTCGTGCGTACCCAAATTGGAGCTGTGATCTGAGAACATGTAGGAGAGAGGCAAATGGGGAGGCTGGATGGTTTTCTGCACTTGGGAAATCATTCTACTGAAGTTGTGTCTTGTTTTAGCGTGATCAAATATCCTCCACAAAGAGAATCAGTGCTGCTAGGAGTTGGCCTAAGATGAATGTCCGGTTTGTTTTTAGGTTCACATAACTATCCAGTGAGAAATTTGGACTAGACCTTTAATTGCTGCACAGAGAAGCAGCCCTGTGTCACTCCAAAAAAAAAAAAAAAAGAGGATCACATTTTTCCTCTGATACTGACATTAAAGCAACCAATGAATATTGCGCTCTCAGGTCTGAGGGCAGATTTCTTGGCCCAGATATTTTCTGAGTGAATAAAAGATGAGAGAGACATTGTGTAGCTGGTGCCTTGGGTTTTGCTTTTCAAAAAGTATTTTATTTCCCTGGCATGCTTTCTGCAGCATCTACTGAACATTGGTGGAGCCTGAAATAATGACCAAGAGGTATTTTCTTCCTGAGATGAGGCTGCTCTGGTTGCAAGGCATTCCCAAGTGAGCTCCCTAATGAGTGATAGATGGGAAAAATAACAGGAAGGATCCTTGAATGTTCCAAGTTTTGCATGAAAAATATCATTTTTTTGGATGCTGTGTTTGGTACCTAGCCTAGAATTCTCCTACATTGTGATAGTGGTATCTTCAGAATGACACAGTGAGTCATAATATTTGACATTTGGGGAGATTTTTACTGGATCTCTAAGTGCTTGTCAAGACTGTTCAGAAGAATACTTAAAGAAGAATTATGATTTCCTTTGAGAGTTTTGATACTGTTCATATTTTTTTGAAGCCTGTTTCCTTTGCTTCAAAACAAAACGAAAAAATAGAAACTTCAGAAGTATGTATTGACCGTTTTTAGTGAAAGGATAGTTGAAGGCATCTGTCCACACTCTCTTCAGCTATTAGATGGTCTTCCAAAATTATTTCCAGCTTTAGCTCATTTGAGGTCTTTTAATGTCACCAGCTAGTTAATTTTTTCAATGTTTATTTTCACATAAGATCCATAGCACACAAGGGACATGGGGAATATCAAAATGACAAACTGGCAGTTCTCCAAGCATTATAGCAAGGTCTGACCTGCTCATGTTCAGGTCTGCCCCAAGGCTGAGGGAGTGCCTTTGCTAGTTTTTGGGAGGCTTGGTGGCCTGTGGATTTGGGGATAGCAGTAAACAGACCTATCCCAGTTCTGCCACCTCAGAATGTGTCAATAGCTGTCCCCAGTGTTCACAGCTGTAAGAACTGAACATCTCTCGTTGCTTTTGAGGAGCAACAGAGTACCGTGGCCAACCTCAAGCCCAGTGAATGATCTGTTCCCTGGTTCCCAGGGATCTGCAGTGTTCAGTTTCTTTGGCACATCCCCCTTCCTGAGCTGGATACCATTATATTTGCACAGGGTTTGTCCAGGGCTGTGAAAAGACCTGGTAGCATTTAATAGGGGTGACTTCCTGAGATTCCTTGGCTCCAGGTGGAATTGCATGTCTTGTAACTGATGCTGTGAACAATAAACTCCAGCTTGCCATGCCAGACTCCCCTGGTAGTGCCAAACCCAGCCCACCACAAAGTCAGGAGGGTGTGTGGCCCACGAGGATGGGGTTTGTGCTGGCAGTGCCCCCTCCCATGGATTGGATTCCTGCTCTCGTTTGCATTTGACAGCTCTCAAAATTGACACATTCCAGGTTTGAAACATGCCATTGAATAATTTTGGCAAATACATATTATCCTTCCATTCTAATAGGAAGAGCCATGTCTGTGTATCTTGTACTGGAGGGAGGCTGCACATGTGGGAGGAATAACCTGACAGAACACCTGGGGGAGTTAGACCACACCTGTCAGCACCAGAGTCATCCTCAAAACGGTGCTCTCAGCCAGCTGCCAGATGACAGAACTGAGAAAAGATGGATGGTTCTGATTTGCATTTTCCATCCGAATTTTGATCTTGGTGGTTTGCTTGGCTTCTGTTTTCAAGTGTTTCTCTGTAACCACCAGTGTAGAGAAACGTAAGGGTTTTTGAAAATGGCATTTCTCCCAAGACAGGTGGAGCTGCAGCTCCATGAAAACCTCCCAGAACAATGCCAGCCCACCAGTGCCTCCACATGACCCTTTTCCCCCACCATTCCCACGGCCTGTTCTTATGTGATGGTGTGTGCCCTGTACAGGCACTGAAAACATGTATAACCTTGAAACCCTGCAGATGTGCTCCTCTGCTAGAGCTGCACAAGAGGCTTTGGAACTGTAGCTTTTGGGGGGTTCCGTGTTGAGATTCCCTGACCTTTGCTTTTCCTGCCAGGCTTTGGGAGGTGTGGGGTAGGTTTCTGTTGGATTCTGGGGAAGGCAAAGATCTCTGTGGTTTTTGGCTGGATCTCAAATCCTGGGGTACTGAAGTGTGACCTAATAATTTAGGACTCAGAGAAGGATTGTATTTAAATAAACTATCACAGTTTGAACATTCTATAACTATTAATTATTAAAACTTATACAAATCCAGGGAGGTTCGTGGCATGTTGTACACCGTACCTAGAAACAGCTGAGCTGGGCTTACATGAGGTGGATTTTTTTCTGAAAAGACATCATCTCCTGTGAGCACAATAGAGCTAGTACTTCTCTTATAAATAGTGAATGTTTTATAATTGCATACAGTCCTAAAGCTGGTTCCTATTATGGAGAGTCGCAGAGGTTTTGGGGGGAGGGTTTGTGGGTTGTTGTTCTTTCCCAGAACGATGTCCAATCTCTTATTTGGCAGCGTATTAACCATGGCTGAAACATGTGCCCGTGTGAAAATGTTACGATCTAATGAGCAACTTCACTTTTGTGTCACTTTCTTGCTTTGAAATAAGAGGTTCTGGGTCAGGAGCTGCCCATTTGATCCCTCATCCGTCTCCAAGTGGAGTTTATACATCAGTGCTTTTTATAGCAGCCTTTCAAATCCATGTGATAGAAACAGTGTGGTCACTGGAGGTCAAAGGAGCTGATTTAATGAAGTCTCATGTGCCCTCAGCAAGCAATTTTGTCACTTCCTGCTGAACTACTGAGCTGTCTCCACTTAGGGACATTGGCCATCCCTAGACATCATGGGTGTTCAGGATTGTTCAAGCTGTGTTACAGCTTTTTTGCTTCTCCTTTCCCTCAGGTGAACTGTGTGATGAGGTGATTAACCACTGTGTTCCTGATCTAAATCCCTGCCAACATGAGTCCAAATGTGTTCCCCTGGACAAAGGAACCAGGTAAGTGTGTGTGTGTGTTGTCTCCACACAGAGGGCACATTGATCCATTGGCTTGACTGGGTTTGTACTGGTAATGAGTGTGGAGCAAAAATTACCAAAATTAACACAAATAATGCGAGACTATGTACATTTCAGTCTGTGCCACATTTTAACTTTAATGCATCCATACATACTTTTCTAGCTTTCTGTAGTTTACTTGAACATAATGGATGTATCCTCAGAGCAGAGGAATTATTCCGGAATAGAGCATGGCAGGAGGAGAATTTATGGAACAGTCACTGCAAAGTACCTTATCCTACATCACAAACCCAGGACAGTTTCCTTATGTGTTCTTTAGGGCACTTAGAAATTCAAGCAGTGTAACAGGAGCCTTAACAGATCCAGAGCTGGCTGGCTCTGACTCTGGAGCCGTCTTTTCCATTGGCCTTGCTTGGCACATCTGGGGTTTGGTGATGTCTGTGTTTGCATTTCCCTGTTGGGAATGACACTGACTGTTGCACAGGGGCAGAAGAAAGCCTCGTGCTTTGGATGGCAGCAGAGCACTTGGAGGTTTGGGCTTGGGGAGTTGGGAGAGGTGCACAGTGGGAGCCTTCATGGCTTGTCAGAGGAGGGACTGCCACAGCAATTTAGCAAATAGAGACAGTCAGTTGAAAAGTCAAGCTCTGTGAAAAGCTTGTCAGGAAAAGATCTTTGGAGACAAATCCAGGAGAGCTCAATGCAGAGTGAGCTGCTCTCTGCACCTTCCCTTAAGGCTGTTTTCACAGCCACAGTGCAGCCCTGGGTGCCCACTGATTCCCTCCTGCCGTTCTGGCCAGCACACCCAAGAGAGGGAAGGTAACAGGCTTTGTTCTTCCAGCTGGGGTCAGAGTGTGTCCTGTGAAGCAACCAGCATGTCAGAGCAGTGTAAACTGACACACAGGACATTTCAGGAGAGTTAAAAGGAAATGAACCAAAATCTTAGAGAGGGTGGCTATCTCCAGGGCAGCTGACTCTCTGCTAGACAGTCAGGCAGTACAACACAAGCCTTTCTTTTGGGCGAAAAGCCTCCAGACAGAAATGTTCCCAAATCTTGAAGAAGATGAAGCTATTAAATGATTAGGATGGTTCCTGAACTGATGTGTAGGCACTGGACAAGGAGGTGTGTGCCAGTGCATAAACAGTCCCTGATATTCTTTCCAGGCTTCATTCCCAGTTAATCCATCATTTGGTTAATCCAGTACCTTTGGTTAATTCAGTAGTACATCATGTTATGAGGTGAAGGCTTGTAACTCAAAGTGCCTTCTTTTAGAGCATGAAGGGATGGAGACAGCTGTGGCCCTGAATGGTTTGCCCCTTGCTGGAAGCATTGCCACACCTGCCACCCAAACAATTGGACTAAATAAGATTTTTTTTCTCACATACATGCTAGAAAACTGTTCTTCACAGTGGGGCCACTAACCCTTGAGGGGAGCCTAAATAACTGCTTTAAGTATTTTTCTGCTACTATTTGTTGTGTTATTCTTCCCACTATTCATAGAATGCTACAGAAAAATCCATTATTTCTTTACTCCTTCTGTCCCATTTTGCTTTCTAGCAGCCAAACTTGAGAGGTGAGGGAGCCTTGAATGTAGAGGTGTCCAAGGATTGCTATTTCTTTCATACTTCAGTGGCACCAAACCATTCAGAAATGAGCCCTCAGCATTTGTGCAGTGATGTGTGGATGCTGCTGGGGCTCACTGAAAACAGCAGCCTCTGCTCCTGGGCTGTAGCTGATCCCCTGAGCAGCCTCATCTCCTGATGGTGCAGGATAATGCTCCTGCAGGAGCAGTCAGGCTCCTGTCTGTCCTCTGTCTGCTTCCAGTGATAATGGCAGGAGTCAGGCTTGTCCCTGAGCTGTTTGTGCCCTGGGCATGTGAGCAGGACACGCCAGTCTGCCTGTCCTGCCCTCAGCTCTACTCAGCTCTGCAGAGGGAAGAAAAGAAAGGCAGGAAAAAAGGAAGCCAAGTTATTTATTGACATGGGGAGGGAAATTCCATTCTGGCCCTGCGATAGAAGCCATGATTCATACCTTTAATACAACAGACATCGAGTGCATGCAGATGCAAATCCCCTCAGATAGGCCAACACTTTACATACCACTGGACAGGTTTTTAGGCTCTCTGTGATACTGGGAATGTTGCCATCACTACAAGGCTGTAACAGAAAAGAAGATTTCAACTGTAGTGGTGTCAGATGGTCACTGGGAAATGAGATAACTATCTGATCATGTAAATTACTCTCTTACCAAGATCTGAACATGAAGGTTTCTTTGCCATCTTCTTTACTGCATCAGACTTCTATTGGTTGACACTCAGTCCCTTGCTGGCACTGTGTGGGACTGTGGGATAAGGATGGAGTTACCATGCCACCATTCCCTGATGGCACAGACTCTGAGTTTCTGCGAGGAGTTCAGATGAAGAACTCATAGGGCTGAATTTCTCACCTCCTAGACTTCAGGCAGGCATTTTTTGGTAGCTTCAGTCTAGATGTGACACACGAAGAGCTCAGAGACTGACCCAAAAGGAATTCCATGCTTCGAAAGCCAAGCTTGGAAGCAAACTGGACTATTTCAGTGTGTCTTTGGCTGCACAGAGCTCTTTGCTTTTGGAGTTAAATTTGCAGGTGGCTTTCCTCCCTTCCAGCCTCCACATCTTTAGTATGCTGTTACTATATAGAAGAAGAGTAGCCTTCTGTATGCCAGAAAACAAAACAAAAACCCAGCCTTTAACACAATGAAATTACTTCCAAAAAATAACTTCAAGAAAGGAGCATGTTTTTCCATTCACTGTATTGATGTTGGAGCATGATATAAATATACTTTATTATTCCAAAGCTTGGAATTATTACCTGACAGCCTAAAATGCTGATTTAATGCAGCCCCGCAGAGAAAAGTGGTGGTTCTGTCATTACTGAGATAGCCAATACACATCATAAAATTGATGCATGGCAGCCCTGAATAAGGAACTGCACATTGTTCATTATTACATCACTTTATATTAGGACTGCAGGGATCAATAAAAAACAACAGGATTAAATGCTGCCAATTCTCCTCACAAAGTCTTTTGATTGACACTATTTCCTTGCAGGTGTGTCTGCAATGCTGCCAGAAAACGCTGCCCATTTCTTAGGGTTTGGGGCAGGAACACTTTTTGTTTTTTGCTCTTTGCTCTGATTTGTCATCTCCATTACGTTAATCACAGTATTCCCGGAGCCACCAAGGTGTAAAAAAGCAATTCACACATGCAGAGCTGGGACATGGACCCTGCTGTGGCTGCAGAGGCTGGTGCTGGGGCCTCTCCTGCAGGGAGGGTGGAGTGTCTGCATGCACCTCACCTGCCCGTGGACAGCCACAGGTGAACAGGCCTTGCCCCATTTCCCTCAGGTTTAGCCAGTCAAGCCACGCTCTGAAAGGGAGACTGGAGCTCACGTTCTCTGTGCCTGGGCAGGGTGGCTGCTGTCACCCTGGCAGCCTCTCCCTGGCCATTGGCACTCACAGGACACTGTTGCATTCTGCTGTGTTACCCAGCTCACTGCCCTGCCCTGGGAGCAGCCAGGAGCCTCGTGCTGTCACTTGGAGCAACAGTCAGCACAATGACTGCTGCCTGGAAGTGGAAGTGTTGTTTCCTCATCACTCCTGTGTGTCCAGTTCCCCTGAAGAGGTCTTCCACAAGGTGCCTCCTCCTGCACTAACCCCACCAGGCTGCTGGCAGGGAGGAGGAGGAGGAGTAGGCCAGCTGAATAGATTGATGGAGCAGTAGTCACTCCTGATGCCACATCCTCAGCTTTATGTCACCTCTTCCAGCTCTTGGTGACTAGCACAGTGGGTCCAACCACAGGCTCTAGCAAGGGCACAAACCTCTCTTTAATTGCCAAAATTATCTGTAGCTCTTCGCCTGATTTGGTTGAAGTGGTATGCCTTTTGTTTTCCAGATGTGCAACAGCATCCAGCTGGGAGGAGTAAAATGTGTTTTATGGACTAAAGAGTGTTCATGACTAAACATTGTCTACAGTATAGAGTCAAAAAAAGGCTGCTCAGCAATCCCAAAAGATCTGATCCAAGTCAGAGACTTTGGGATGCATTTTCTGTTGTCAGGTTATAAACTTGTGCAAGACTTATAAATAGAAATGCTGATGCAGCCTTTGTACAGCAAACTTGAGAATTGTATAAAATGAAACCAACAGGCAATGTCTGCAGGTTTGGGTACATCCCACTGTGCTCCATCCCACTGTCACCCCACAGCAGAAGGTGCAGTGTCACCATGGCAAAAGACACACTGCAAAGACAACTTCCCATTGTTTTAGCAGCATTTTGCCTTGCAAATGAATGGAAAGCAAGTGGTGCTTGATCAAAGCAGCAAATTCCTGGTTTTGGTCAAAACTTGCTCTTTGAATTTGGTGAGGTTTATTGCTTGTTTACAGATTGTTTCCATTTGGAAGGTGGACCCTTGCTGTGCTCCATGAAGCTGCACAGGGCCGAGCTCAGACACCCAGCCGTATGCAGGCATTGAGAAGATCATACTCTGGGGCATCAGAGCCACTGCCCTGGCAGAATATTGCCCCTTGAGTCTGTAAGGTTAGGGAGGGCATTGTCGTCTTCAGCACAATTGGGAGTCTGCCAGGTGATCACCCTTCTCCACAGACTCAGCTGAGGTGAAGCTGTAGGATGGTGGTGCTTTGCTCAACTTGAATTTCAGCAGATTGCAGAACCTCAAATGCAGCCAGCTAGGAGGGACCTGAGCCTTTCTGATGGCAGGAGCTGTGCTTGATGCTGCCAGGAATAATTGCAAACACCTCCCCACCCCAGTTGCAACAGGTGCTAGGCTGCCTGTGTGAGCTGCTGTGTGAATGTTGGAAGGAGCCATTAACAGGGATGTTCCTGCCTTTCAGATGCGAGTGCTTGCCGGGTTACAGCGGCAAACACTGTGAAGTGGACGACGACGACTGCGTGGGCCACCGGTGCCGGCACGGAGCCGCCTGCGTGGACGCCGTCAATGGCTACACCTGCGTGTGCCCGCAGGGCTTCAGGTACGGCCGGGCTGGGAGTGCCCTCAGCCCCCAACACAGCCCCGATCTGCCATCCCCCTGGGAATGGGCGCCTCCACTCCGGTCCCTGCAGGAGGTGTTAACAAGTTCACCGGACACGGGGAGGGGCTGGCGATTCTTGCTTGGAAAGCAGCGATTTTGGGGCAGTGCTGTGAGTGTGCCTGCCCAGCCATCCCTGCTAACACGCTGAGCACACCACCTAAAACGCTCACATAAGTTATATGGAGATAAGCCCTGCATGTGCAGAGTGAGCAAAGGATAATAAAATTGTGTTTGTGAACCCTCACAACTGGCTGCAAGGAAAACATGAGTCTGAAGATTTTGTGGCAGTGTCTCTGTGCCTCTTGGACGAGCTCAGTATGATTCAGGCTGTAAATTTCCAGCCTCTCATTCTGACAGCTGCCAATATATCTGACTCCTGGAAATCTCTCTGTCTGTCAAAGATAAGTGTGCTCCTCCAAATGGATTCACTAATCATTGCCTGGGGCTGGATACTGGCTTCCTTCCAGCTAAACCTTTTCTGTGTTTGAAATACACACATGAGACAAAGAAAGAGTACCTGAAAAGATCAGTCTTGACAGAGCAGAAATTGCATGAACACTTATAAATCATCTTCTCTGCTTTGTATCTGCAACTGTTTGCATTCTTCCTGCTTTCATCCTTGCTGGTTTGGGATTTTTTTCTTCCCTCTCAACGCACATTTCTGTTGCAAAGCAGACAGCTTTCCCTGAATAGGCATTGATATATAACATGATGTCAGCCCATGGTTTCACAGAATCAGACTTGTTATTTACAAGGTATCAGATATCCTCTGAATTTCAAATTCATATGCTTCTTTCCATGTTGCAGTCTCTGCTTCAGTCCATTTGATGGCCTTAGGGATCTTGCAGATTGGTGACTGGTAATGCTAACGTGACTGTGGGATGTAAATCCTCAGTGTTACCTAATTGTTAGAGTTGAGAAATGGGATTGCAAAGCCAGTTCTGGAGTCAAGGGTAACTCAAGCCTGTCATCAGATGGGGCTGACTGGGAGACTTTTGCTGCAGGTCCCCTGATTTTTTAAGGTCTGTAAGCACTAGGCAGTGATGAATGTGAGTGGGTTTTTCCTGGGAAAGCAGAGTCATAGTGTTTGTCAGAGATGTTCTGAGTCGACACAGCTGGGCGGAGCAGCAGGGGTAGGTGGGAGACTGGTCTGGTCCCTTCTCATGTACCAAAGAGCTCTACTGGCAATTTAGGCAGTGCCCCAGGTTGTCTGGTCTCACACCAGGGGCATCAAGAGCAGAACCTGGAACAGTCCAGTCTTCTCTCTTGATCAGATGAAGGGGTCTCATTCCACTAACACACCTCGAAGTAGAGGAAGCATCTTTCTACACTAGGCTCCAAAACTCAACTACCAGCTCAGACAGCACTTCACAGCCCAAGGCAGCCATGGGAAAGCAAAGTAATCCCACTGCCTGCCAACAGCACAGCTGGGATTAACTGAGTTCTCCTGTTGCTTTCTTTTTTTTCCACTGGTCCATGCCACTTCCCTAAATTTCCTGTGCAAGATGCAAGGAAGACAAGGGTCTTGGGGGAGAAAAACCTCACACCGAGCACTACCACACTCCCTCTGCCGAGGCAGACAGCAAGATGGAGCCCCATGTGTTCTCCATGCAGAATAGTCCCTGATCTTGTTGGATTTCAGGATTAAAATTCTGCTAACAAAATACGATCTCACTATTCTTCCCATAACTCAAGCCTTTTGTAGTTTAAAGGCTCGCTGCTCTGAAGGGAGTTCTGAGGTTTGGGTTTTTTCCTGTTAAGATTACAAATGCAAAAATGGTGATTGACAGAGTTCAGCCTTCTGATGTTCAGGGTTACAGACTCTCCTGTCCTCACAGTTGCCTTGGGCACACTGATGTGTGGCAAGGAGATAACTCTGCAAGTGTTTGAAGGCTGCAGGTGTTGATGAAAAGGGGAGAACACAAGGGGTGGTCTGACAAAGGTAACTAGGAGACCTAAGATGATGATTAATAAAGTTTTTTGGCTAAGTATCAGGAATCATTTCCCAGCAGTGAGTTTGCAGAGTGCCCTCCCAATTATCTCTGCGTTGTAATAAACGCAGAGACCTGTAATGATTTGATGGTTGTCACTACACTGTGTGTCAAAGCCATTTGGAGCCAGACATTAAAAAGATGTTAAAACTTAAATCCTCACACGACTGAACAAATGGCACTTGGGTCATTCTGAACAGCATAGGTAGGGCCTCATGCACAGTGAGGCTCTCATGACAGCCCCAAAAATCAATAGTGCCACCATGCACACACTCACTGTCCCATTTCATCACTTCCTATTCACTGGTCAGGTGTAGTTGTGCTCCTTGCAGCACCTTTACTTAGCACTCACCAACTTCTCCCAGCTGCAGAATATGCTTTCCTCCTGAAAAGTTTTCAGTGTTTTCTTCCCAAAATAGCACTCATTTGCCCCCTGCAGATGAAAACATTGTAGAGAATTTGTGAGCTCTGCTGAATAAACCCCAAGTTCTCAAAGCTTCCCTCCAGCAATCAGCCTCACAGTAGTGTTGCCTGATCAGTGCTGCTCTGGTGGGGAAGCACACATTAAGCTGCAGAGCCTGATGGAAGCACTGCTCTTCTGTGGTGCAGATGCTTCCGAGTTCTCCACTGGGACAGATAGCTGCAAGGAACTCGCAGTGATTATTTAAATAAATGAGATCGTACCAGGCAGAATGGACTTGGCCGAGCTGTGGACGTCAGGCTGTGTTCCACATTCCACTGCTGGGGAAATAAATCCTATTAATTATTTCTAAATATATACTTTTTAAAAATGTTCACAGTAAAAAAGGAAAGGGCCTCGACAGACACTGTCACTAATGTAATTTCTAGGTGCCAGTCTCAGGAGCATTGCCCTGGTAAAGCCAAGCACCAGAGGGGTTTCACAGCAAGCAAGGCTGTGCAGGAGCCATACCAGGAGCTTGGGGAATCTTTCAGAGCAGCACTAAGCACAGACACTCTGGCTTCTTCCAACATTTGCTTTCTTTTAGTGGAGGCTGTTGTGAGTCACATGGATTTTTTATTATGATTATTTTTAACTTCCAAAAAATTAAAATTATATACATTGACTTTTCCTTCTGTTTTCTGCTTGCTGCTGAAGACAACACAAAACAATGGGCATTAGGTAGAATGAAGCTCACAGGCTGGGTTAGCAGTACTCTGTTCTTGTGGTACCTCTGGAAAGAAGTTCCCTTGTTTGCCACTTAGAAGAGCAGAGTAGACTCAAAGCACAGATCTGGGATTGGGAGGTCTCAGGTTTGGGCTTAAATGGCTCACAGATTTCAGTGGGAGCCTCTGCAGTGCACAGTGTGGGTGGAAGCTGTTTCTGCCAGGCTGCAGTGCCTTGCAGAGCTAAAGAACCAGTGCAAAGGGCAGTGCAGGCTGCTCTTAGGGTCTGCACTGGCTTGTTCACATCCAGCACAGGATTCCTGCCAGCACTCAGCTGTGCTCCTTTCACACTGAGCAGCAGGCACATGATGGCTGGACCTCAGAGCTGCTGCTCCAAAGCAGAATGGCAGTGATGCCTTAGGATTTAGCTTTTATATTTTTCAGATCCTGTCCTGCTTTAGTGTATCACTCTAAAACTCCATAGCCTGTCAGCTACTGTTCTCCCATTTCATTCAGGAAAAACAGCTCCTCTCTAGCCCTGAAACTCAAGGACACCTTACTGTCTGAGGCCCCAAGAGATGTAAACAACAGTGAATTGGGGGGGGCAAACTTGGAGTAAATGACTTCATTACCTGACGTAATTGGAGGATTAACCCCTGATAAGTAAATGGACCAAACTTACGACTGTATGAAAAACTTGTGACTGTCATCCCACCTGGGTCACCAGAAACTGATGCCTTGGAGTGGCCATCTAACACAGAGGTTAGACAAGAATAAGAGAACAAAAGCAGGTATTTATTGAAGGCCTTCAAAAAATACCTTTTCAAAAAATACCCGCTTTTATTCTCTTAATCTTGTCTAGCCTCTGTTTTAGTAGCCCCCGCAAGGCATCAGCAGCACCTGAAATCAAAATGAGCCAAGGGTGCTGGCTGAGGCTGTCTGCCCTCCCTTTGCCTGTGCAGTGGGCTGTTCTGCGAGACGCCGCCGCCCATGGTGCTGCTGCAGACGAGCCCCTGCGACAACTACGAGTGCCAGCACGGCGCGCAGTGCATCGTGGCGCAGCACGAGCCCGTGTGCCGCTGCCTGGCCGGCTTCGCGGGACAGCGCTGCGAGAAGCTCATCACCGTCAACTTCGTGGGCAAGGACTCCTACGTGGAGCTGCCCTCCGCCAAAATCCGCCCGCAGGCCAACATCTCCCTCCAGGTTTGTCACGCGCGCTCTGAGCAATAGCACCTGTAACCTGCATGTGTCTCGTGCTGCTGGGAACATCGGTCAGTCCTGAGCCATTTGTCTGCTCTAAAATCACTGAAATGTGAAGGAGTGACTGAGGCACCGGTGCACCTTCGTGGGCGCACGTCCCGCCTCCAGAAACTCTCCACACTCTGATTCCCAGACTGGCAACACAACCAGTGATTGTTATGGATGATTCCTGAACCAGGGATGATTCAGGAATGCTCCATGACTTCCTAGTGATTCACAGCATTGTGGTTCATGCTGTACAACTTGGTGTTTAATGTCATGATGCTTCTTAAAACAGGCTGCTCTGAATGGCCTCTCTGGACAATATTTTGCTTATTCAGCAGACCAAAGGCCTGGGATTTTGTTACAGGCCTAAGGTTCAGAAGACAACTGAAAACTGGTTCTCACATGAACTGGGAAGTTGACCTTTGTGTGTGAGCCCACCCAAGGGTACCAAGACCTTTTTGTGCCTCCTGGCTCGTGCTCTCATTGCTGCTCGTATATATGATGTATTAAAGTATATCTGAATTGCATATATGATTTTGGTTTGATTTTAAATATAGGTTTATTTCTTTTATTAATCATTCTCAAGCAACCTTACGTGGTTATGAATGTTTCACAGGTAGCCACGGACAAGGACAATGGCATCTTACTGTACAAAGGAGACAATGATCCTTTGGCTCTGGAGCTGTACCAAGGACATGTGAGGCTCATCTATGACACCCTGAACTCCCCACCTACCACAGTATACAGGTAAGTGGCTAAGCTCTGCCAAGACAGTTGATTTCCAAAACTGGTGGAGGAGAGGTAGGATTTTTCTAAGCAATGTGCATTGGAGAAAAACCTTTTACCTCGAGGTATCTCTTCTATGCATGTAATTAGATGAGAAAGTCAGAATAAAGACTTAGCTAGAGGCTGCACGGGTAAAAATTGACATTTATTGGCAATACCAGTGATGCTGTGTCCTCCTGTAATTGTAGAAAAATGCATTTTCCAATCTACTGTAAAGTTTTAGTTTCTGGTGAATTTTGTCCTTGAAATAGTTCCATTTAATCAGTTTCTTTGTTGATATCTAGCATTAAGTGACTGAACCAAGACAGAATAGTGAATGTGCAACTGCAGGGTTAGACTGCCTCAAATAGAAGGAGAAGGGCTGAACTCTTCAACAGGGTGAATATTTTTAAGGAAATTCTTGCCTGTATCACTAATAACTACACAACCACAAAAAAGCACAAATGGCAAAGGTAAATGGTGGGGTAGTTTGACCTTCAGACACTTGGCTTTTGAGGATATGAAATCCACAGGTTTTATTCACTAGTCACAAGAAAGAAAAGCAAATGTACAAGTGAAATCCATGCTTGGAGATATTTCTGTAGGAAGGAAGGACGTGCTGCCCTTTTTGTCCACAGTTCCTTCTGCATCCCTCTCCCCTGGTTGTTATTTTCAAGCCCTGTTGCTCCAGTTTGCTCTGAGCACAGATGCAGTTGTGACCACATGGAGCATTTTGGGTTCAACACAGACTCCTGGCACTGTGTGTGCAGCAGAGCTGCAATTCCCAGCCCATCTCACGCTGTGGGGAAGAGCATCCTGCTGGAGCAAGGGACAGGATGGATGTCACCACGCATCACCCACCTCGTACTTTGCTCAGAAAGTTTTCTCCACACTTGCTAACACTTGAGCCTCCCAGGGAATTTTCTTCAGGGGAATGGTGACATTTTTGAGAAAATGAAAACATTCTTTCTGTATTAAAGCAAACTGAGTAATACCCATGCAGACATGTTGCCAGGAAGAGCACTGGCTTGTCCCTTGTAGGAATGAAGGAAGTAGCTTGCCCGTGGTTTTCACCAGCTGGATGGATAGGTGTGAAAAATGTCTCTGTGTGTGACAGCTGATCCTAATTGATCAGCTGTTAGAGCAGAGCTGAAGTTGATAAACAGTTTTATGCTGCTAATTAGAACGGGGGAAAGCTCGTTATGTGTGTGGGCAGCACAGGGGGCGACAGGTCCATGAGGATGTTTGCTGGCCAACAGCATGGCAGAGCGGGGACAGGAGCTGCTGCCACCACCACAAAACCAACACTCCATGGATCCACTGCTTCTGGCAGAGCTGCCAGCGGTGGCGGGTGCGGTGTCCTCGTTGTCCCCGTGCCCTTCCCATGGCTCCAGGAGGAGGGCTCCATTCACACTGATACCTCATTACCATAAGATTAATGGGCCCCTCACTGCATTTTGTGCGCCGTGGTCTGCTGCAATGGGAAAGAAGCTGCTTAATACCATGCCCTTTCTGAAATGTCACTCTAATCTTTTATTAGTTTAAGGAGTGGAGCAAAATGGGATTAGCATGGAGCTCGATGGGAAAAGATTAGGTTGATTGAGAAAAACTGCAGCTAAAGAATGTCAGAAAGGGCCTCTAAATAGATTAAAAGACTTGTTTTCCTTAAAGGCTGAAGAAGGAGCAGGAAAACCTGCTTGTCCCCTTACAAACATAGGATTTAAGGGTAGAAGGCATAAGTGGATCAGGTTTGACCTCTGTCTTTGACTTTTAGCTAAGGCATGAGCTCTGTTTGGCCTAAGACATGACTTCCAGCTTGGCACAGAGTTTTGGCAGGAAAACACCAAATAACAGAAAATCTCCCATTTCCTTTAGTAGCTTGGACAATGGTCAATTATTTCCATTATCCAGGCATTGGCCATCATTTCTAAGTTGTGTCACTAATACCTTCTGGATCATTTAGAGGCTTTCTCAAGGGAAATTAAAGTCTACTTATACCTGGACCTGGTTCCCATGAGTTTATCTGGACTTTGATATGCATTTTCTCCTAATCTGCATTTTGATGAAATGAATGGCTGGTTCAGTGTGATGCGTTTTATCTCAACTTGAAGAATTTGGCAAACTCTTTTCTTCAATTTCTACAATTTTCATTCGTCATTAAAAACAAGGTTTCCAGGAGAACCTGTAACATCCTGGCCTCACCACTGGTAAAACAGTTTGCTTTCCCTATTGCCTCCTCCCTGCTGTCTTATTTAGACGCCTCATTTCAGTTTCAATCTCAGCAAAAGTGGACTGTTTGCCTTTGCAAAGCTCTGTTGAAAGACTGTTAGAATAATTTTCACAGTCAATAACATGCTCTGCTCCCCTCCAAAGCAGTCCACTTTTTGGACTAGATGAGCAGGGCTTTGGCTCTTGGTTTTCCCCAGAAGAGTCTGCCAGAAGAGGAGGAGGCCTTAAAACACTGCCTGGTGGGAGCTGTGCCAGCTACAGCTGCAGGAAATCTGTCACTGGCCTCGTCCTGGGTTGTAACTGAGATGTTTTGCTGGCTATTTCAGGTACTCCCAGGATGGGATGTGGGAAGTCATTGGCAAGCCACATCATCTGTAATTCCTCATCAGAGTCTCCATGATAAGATTTATTAATAGTACTTACAAACAGTAAAATTAGCAAAGTACTTGGCTAATTCAGGTAATATCCTGTAGGGATAAGATAAAAGCTGTTGTTTGGGAAGCCAGCAGTGAGTAAGTCACACTTGGTGGTATTTTTCCGTAGTATTCCACAGGGATGAGGCACTCCAGGTGTTCCAGTGCCAGGCTGTGCCCCAGCCCCAGGGACCAAGCTGGGGGAAGATTTGCACCAGACACAGGGAGTGCTCTCAGCTTGCTGTGAGCTCTGAGAGTGGCTCTGCTGCAGAGCTGCTGTGGGGAATGCAGGGCAGGGATGTGCCATAGCAGTGGATTGCCAGGAAAGAGATGCTCATTTTAGCTCCTCTGGGGAAGCAGGTTACCAGAGGGAACCTGTTCTTGTATTGGAGTCACTCCTCTGAGCAGATTGAACCAGAAGTGCATTACAAAGTCAGTCTGGAGAAGCCCAACATAACTGGCTGTATGTTCAGGTTTGCTTAACATGTGTTTGTCCCTGTGGCAGGTTTAGTTAGAAAGGTTAAAGGTGACATTGGGCTTCTCTTTCATTCTAGTCAGGTAAAGGTCAGTACATGTCCAGTGGAAACAACTGCCTAAAATTCACTGTCATATATCATCAAGTTAGAGAGAAATAGAAGTTAATCCATTAATATAATAAAATGCAAAGACAGAACTCACCCTTTAGGAGAAAATCTGACTGATCTTTTACTGGAACCTGTCACTTGTGAGCTGCAGAAAAATGGTTTCCTGGACATCAAGAGTAAAGCTCTTACAGAAGATCAATTTTTGAAGTAAGATTCCTAGTTATTGTTTCTTTTCTTCTATTTAATTAATCTGTACATGGACAAATGAGAACAGGAATCTTTCTCTGAGGGCTTTATTGCGCTCCTGGTTTCTGCACTGCTCAGAGTTACTTAACTTACATACCATGACAGTACTTGGTGCCACTCCAACAATGAGTTCTCGAAATGAAGTAACTCTTTTACACAGATGCTGTACCTTAATTTAAAGATGCCAACTGGTAAGGAATGTGCTGCTTTTACTTACTACCACAATCCAATTGTTAAAAGTTTGAATTAACAAAGAGCAGTTCCATAGTTCCAGCATTCAGCCATTGACACTGGTATTTGTTTAACTGTATTCTATAGGGAGAACTCTCCATTTTCAGTATTTTTTTCCCACATCTGTTCCTTGAGCCAGAGATAAGACCTTACTTGTAAACTTTTCTCCGATAGATTTGATGCTGCCATACAGTCATATTGATTTGGATGCTGAAATAATCCTTCCTAATAGAAATGGAAAACAGAACTTTGACACAAACTGCTGATGTAATTCCCTCCAGAGTTCCCAGATTGCCATGTTGCATACAGACTGTCATATCTGGTAAAGAGCAAGATGCAGGCGTCGTTGGTGTAAAATCATATGTTTTCATGCAGGGTTCCTGACAGCAGTGAAAAAGGAGGCAGTTAGGAAAAGATAAGAATGAATTATATTTGTCTTTCTGTAGAGCCTACACCCAAATTACATTATAATTCCTTTTAAAAGTATCCTTGCATAATCTGCTTTCAAAAATGCTACATCATTAAAAATATTCCTTGTAGATTGTATCATGCAGTTCTCATGGTCTGGCTGACTCTTACATAGCATAGATGGATGTTCTTGTGGTTAAAGCAAAAGGCCTGAAATAAAGGAGCTTACATTCCTACTGTATCTGTTTCACATGTGATGACTGCAAGACGACAAAATAAATCTGGTTCCCTGTGCATGCTAAAAAATAGAGAAAGGCATGAAAAATAGAGAAGGTGTTTCAGAAATGTGCTGCAGGTTTCTGGAGGGTGAGGTTCCTGCTCCCCTGTCCCTCCAGGCTGTGCAACAGCACAAGGTTCTTATGATGGTGGCATCTGCAACCTTCTGTGCCCTTCCACTCCCCTTCCACTCCCCTGGGCTCTGCCCGTGGCTCTGGAGCCTGGGAGCTGCTGGAACTCAGTGTCCTGCCCTGTCCCTGGCCATGCCACTGCTGAATGGATGTGCTGCTCCCCAAAGACTTTGGTCCTCTACTCAAATTTCTGCTGGTGCTGAGGTTAACAGTTGCTTTGGTGGTGGAAGAACATCCACACCTTCCACAGACTGTGCCAGTCTCCTTAGCTGAGATTGCTTATCTGCAGAAAAGCCTGGGAGGCTTCACTATTAATTCTCTGCCTTCTGGGGAGAAATGTGCTGGAGGAGTGAGAACATTAATTATTCTTAGGATCATTATTAGAGCTTGTCAAACTCAGTTTTTGGCAAAAGTGTCTTTGCAGAGTGCACTGCATGACTGGTCCATTTCTTCCTAACACCTTCACAGTCTGCAGCCTGTGTTGTGCCCACCCCTGGTGGGATGCCTGTTTGATACTCTGGATGGACTCTAAACAGACTGTTTTTCAGACATTTCTGTGAGGCATCACTGAGCTCTTTACAATTCTGCATATTTGCAATTCATTTTGTTCTATCTTATTTTTTGGTTTTTGGCACTCTTATTTTTTCAGGTACCCCCTAGGGATTCTATATCAAATATAATGAAAGAAACTGGCATTAGTCTCTGACCTCGACAGGAAAAGTTGTAAAATTTGAATGGACTTATACATCTTGCATGAGCCAAGGCAAAGGACAGCCGAGTTATTTTTTTACCTTTATAAAGGGCTCTGGAGTACTTAAATGGGAGAAAAATGGCAAGTGTGTGAGTTCTTGTCAAGCTACAAACATTGCACTTCGCTAGTTTTTCCTGGATTTTTGTGCAGTAGGACAGTGAAAATGTAAGGTCAAGACCTTAAAATATTGATTAACTTTTATCATTAGGTTCAAAATCAAATACTTACTTTGATGAAATATGGAAACTTTTTTCTGGCTGAGCTGAAGCTTAGGAAGGGTAAAGTTTTGTCCTTCAGGCTAAGGACTTAGCAGGCAAAATCTTGTTAGCTGAATTAATTTTTTTCTTTGTAAATCTTTCCAGTATCTCTTGCAAGAATGGCAGTTTCTCATCTCCTCTCTCTCTCTGCCTCCACCCAGCTCATTCTCTTCAGTTCAATGACTGAGTACCCAGAAGCTGCAAACTCACACTTCATGTCTCAGACGTGTCTAGGGTGTTTCAGAGTGAGCTTTTTACCAGAAGAAAGCAAAACCTTTCACAAAGTGAGCCGGTGCTGGCCTGTCTGTGGTACCAGGTACAGGCAGTTAGGAATGAGTCATCTAAAGCCACTTGACCTGTGGTAATGACAAAAATAAAAGTTACATTCTCTGAGTCCCAGGTCACCTTATTCAGGGGCCAAAATCTGGAGCTGTGGGTCTAAGCTGCATTCAGGCATCCCCTGTCAGTAGAGGCCAGGCTGGAGAAATGTTGCAAATATGTTTTAATGGCATTTTCCTGCTATACCATACGTCGTTGGTCCAGTAGTACATTGTCTAAGTTGATTAATACTGATGGCATCAGAGGAAGGTTGAAGTGTTTTCATAATAGACAGTGATGGAACAAACCTAATCATAGTCAAAATTACTTTTATAAACTTCCTGTGCACTAATGACTGGCTCATGTCTTGAATTGTGAGGTTTTTTTGCCTTACAACAACATGTAGCAAGCTAATATGTTTATTTTTTCCTGCCTGTAAATTTCTTGTGAACATGATGAGTAACACAAAGTTTAGATGTGTACCATGTGTGATAGATTCATGTCCCCTCTATCCCAAGTGCTGGGCTGGCTCTGGATCCAATCGATGCAGCCTCTGTTGGAAGCAGCACACACAGACCTGGAGCTGAGGGAGATCTGGAGGTGCACCACGGATCTGTGCATGGTTATTGCAGAGCTTCCTCCCAGTAGGGAAATGGGAGCCACAGCTCAGCCCCAGTGCTGGGGGGAAAGGTGGGCATGGCAGCTGCTCCGGTGGCTGGCAAACATGGATGGGTTCGGTCACTTCTGTGGAAGGAGAGGATCCAGCTATAGGTATGGTGCAGAGATGAGGTGAAAACAGTTTCTAAATAGATGTGATCGTTTTTTCCTTGGGGCTTAACCTCCAATTTCAGGTAAAACCCGTCATTCTGTGTCATTCTGACTGGATGCCCTGTTAATGGTACTCTGTAGTGGCCCTGCTCCCTGTTGCTAATGGACAGATACCTGCACATTTTCCAGAGCTGAAAAGGGGATAGATGGTGTAAGGTACTGCCTGATGGAACAACTCTGTGAAGGCTCCTGGTGGCTTTTCTCACCAGAACCTGCAATTTGATAACCAGCTGAATGGCAAAGCTGTTTTTCTAGAAGGTGACCCCATGCACCCTGCTCTGTTCCAAGCCCTGGTGGGGCCAGGGGCTGTGTCACATCCTGTCCTGGTGTGTGACATTCAGCTGTACCCATGCCGTGCTGGGGACGATGTGGCACTAAGGCTGCCACCACCCTGCTGCTGTGCCAGGGCCTGCCTTCCCCTCTGCTTTTTGCAGTGTCATATTTACAGATACCAGATTTCACATGGACCCAATAGCACTGCAGAATCTCTGACTGATTTTTTTTGCACTCTGTATTTCGTGGGCTTGTTATTTTGTCTGATGCATGTCACTGTGAGGACACCAGGACACGGTAGCTCATGACACTGCCGTGTGCGGTGAGGAGCCAACACATCCTGGTGGAGAGGGTGGGCAGGGAGCAAAGCTCTGATCTGTCACTCAGGAGAGGCCTTGGACTTGAGGAGTGCATTCCAGCTGTTTTCACTGCCATTGCACTTGTTTCAACAGATTCTCAGCAGAATGAGGTATCTGGCTCTGCTGGTGCGAGTGCAGGAGACAGCACCTTCTGCTCCCAGCAATTTCTGCTCCCAGCAAATTCTGCTCCCAGCAAATTCTGCTCCCAGCAGTGGGGCTGGAGGGAGCTGTGGGACCTCATCCAGGTCAGGAACACTGTGAGAATCCACTGCAAACAAGCAATGTTTGCCCTGGCTGGGTGTCCTTATATGAATCATCTAGGGAAAGGGGTCAGGACTGTGTTAATTGCGTGTTGCAGGGGTGTAAAAAAGGTCCTTGCTTTTCCCTTAGAAGGTCTGTAATACAATGACTTTGACTGCTGGCAGGGGTGCTGCAGGAATTGAATTATGGCTGGAAATTAGATATGCATAGCCTGGCCAAATGATCATTAAGGGAGATAGGGTAATCAGCTGCCAGTGTTCAAGGGCTGTAAACACCAAGAAAAGCAAGATGGTTTATTTGGGTGGTCTACAAAGTTCTAAGTAGGAGAAAAGGTAAAAAATCAAGCAAATTAAAATGGAGGTATCAAGGAAAAAACTCTTAATGTCAAGTGCTCTCAGGCTAAAAGACCTAACACTCAAGTCATGTAAAACAGGATTTGGACATAACAAAAGCGTGTATTTCAAACTGAAAGTGAACTTGAGTGCTTTAATATTCCTTTCACCTCTTATTTCTTTAGTCCTGTGTTTCATTAGCATTTTTCATACTTTTTTCTCAACATGTGGTTTTTATTCAGCTCCTAAAGATGATAGTGCTTGAAGTGATGTGTTATTGTGGAGGTAGCACAAACACCACTCCAATTATGATTTTGCCTTTGTTGCCATGGAGAAGTTTAAATCTATTTTAGGCCAAGGACTGATTATAGCTGGAATTTATGGTAGGAGGTAAGTGTAGCTTGGAAAGGTGAGAACCCATCACTGCTGGTACCCGCAGTCAGCCTGGCACAGTGTGAGTTTCACAGCTCCCAAACTGCTGACATCTCAGCGCAGTGCTCTGCAGCTCTCACCTTGAATTTTTGATTTTGGTACCTCTTCTCTGGTGCTGTAAGCTCCTTAAGCTCTTTTGGACATGTATTTTTTGTTTATTCCCTTTTATCTCAAATGTTCTCAAAGATTATCGAAGTTCAGTGTTCCCCATGGTCTTCACCCCCAGTCTCTTACCATCCTTGTGTTTCCTTTGTTTTGTGTGTCAAATGAGGCGTGTCCCCATTAAGACAGAGGTCAGGAAAATCTGGAGACTGTAGCTAATGAATTAATGTTCTCATTTGCATAATTGATGGTTATATATCGCCTCCGTGACATGGTTTGCTGTGATACTTAAAGCTATTTTTGGTTTTGATTCTTCTGCCCTGCTGCTCTCTGCTGTCTACAATTAAGGTATATTACTAGACAGTGAAAAAAAAAGATTGACCCCAAAGCCCAAATTTTACAAGTTCCAGTTGAATGCTTTAATCCTTTAATGCATTTCTGTTCACTGGCATATTTATGGTGGCTCAGCTCTAAATCTCTCATGGGTGTTAGAGCAAGGGGAGTCAGTGTTTGAAACATCTGTGTGTGCTTGGGGCTGGAGTACAGGGGAAAGAAAATATATAGGAGGGAGAAGAGAAATAGCTGAAAAATGAGAGTGGAAATCAGTTCTTTCCTGTATTCCCTAGGGTTTATGTTTCATACACATCCCTTTCCCTTCACTTCTTTGTGTTCTGGAGTCTGAGCTCCCAGCAGAGGCCACGTGCAGTGTGTGCAGTGCCCTGTGCCACGGCTCCATTGGCTCACCTTGCTGGAGCTGCTCTGGCACAAGGGGCCAGCTCCCTCCCCCAGGAAATGTTAATGTCTCTTCCATAGAGCCGTCTCTAGTGGCCTCCCTTCCCTGGCAGGGCAGCTCCGAGGGAACAGAAGGTGCTGGACCCAGGGCTTTGGAAGCTGGGCTCTCCTCACATCCCAGTATTCTTCTCTTTTTTTGGCCAAATTTGACCAGATGCCGTGGCCAGCTCTCCATGAGGGTAACCTCAGTGAGAGCAATGTGTTGGACTGTGCAAGGCATGTAAAGTGAGCTGTGAAAAGATGAGTGTGATGGAGAAGAGGAGGGATGCTGCAGAGAGCACAGTGGGGAAAATGCCTGACCAGGTGGGTCCTCACCAGCTGCCAACCACAACTCAGAGCAGCAGTGCTTGGCTCCTGAGGAATCCTTTTTTGCCGTATGGGAAACTGTCGATTCCTTTTGCTGCTTACTTTTTAGCAAGTTTAATTATTAAATTCCTGGAAATCCTTGCTTCCCCTCAAGTGTCTACTCTTTAATCGTAATTCCTCCCCTTTTTTCAACAAGGATAGGTAGGAAACTATACAATATCCAATGGCGCTGGCACAAAATGCTGTGGTTGGAAGTCAGCTAGAATTTCCTGGCTCTATTAACGGCTTGGAAACATCTCAGGAGCGGCACAGGGTTTGTTAGCGCCCCGGGAAAGGCAGCTGGTGCGGCTCCAGCGGCCCTTGGGCTCTTCCTGCCGCACCTTTCGGGTGTCCCTGGTTGTGCTGGCACGGGCTGATGCGGTTTCCCCGTGATGCGGGGCAGCGCGGCCGGGTTGGGGCCGAGCGCGGCCGGGCCGGCAGCGGCGCTGTCCCCGCTCGGCTCGCGGTGCCACGGCGCCCTCTGCTGCCCGTCCGCGCCGCGGCACCGCGCTCCCGGCTCAGCCCGCGTTCCGGCTCTCAGCCCGCGTTCCGGCTCTCAGCCCGCGTTCCGGCTCTCAGCCCGCGTTCCGGCTCAGCCCGCGTTCCGGCCCTCAGCCCGCATTCCCGGCCCTCAGCCCGCATTCCCGGCCCTCAGCCCGCATTCCCGGCCCTCAGCCCGCGTTCCGGCCCTCAGCCCGCGTTCCCGGCTCTCAGCCCGCGTTCCGGCCCTCAGCCCGCATTCCCGGCTCTCAACCCGCGCTCCCGGCTCAGCCCGCGTTCCGGCTCTCAGCCTGAATTCCCGGCCCACATCCCGCTTTCCCAGCCTGTACCCCGCATTCCCTGCCCGGACCCCGCATTCCCTGCTCGCACCCCGCATTCCCAGCCTGCACCCCGCCGCGTTCGCAGCGGGCAGCTCGGTGCGGGGTGGCCGGGGGAACCCCATAAATCCCGGCTCGAGGTGGGTATCTCCATGCCGCGGGCAGTTCCAGAAGGAAGAGGCCTGTCAGAGCACCTGATCCCCAGTGAGAATTCAGTTCAGGTTTTAACAGGACCCTTTGGGGCGGCGGGGCTGGCCGGGGCCCCGCTGGAGAGCGGAGCGCAGCAGCGTGCGCCGCTCAGCGCCCGTGGCCGCCGCCCTTCATCCCCGGCCAAGCCACTGTCTCCAGCTGTCTCCGCCGATTGCCGGGGCTCCTAAAGGCCCAGCTATAGAAGAGGCTCTGAGGAGAGTTCGCGCAGCTTTTCTCTCACCGCTGGTCTCTCCCCCACGGTTGTCTCCATCTCAGAATCCTAAGGCGTCTGAATGCCCTTCTGTCAGCAGCAGCACTAAGTGCTCTCACGCAAGTATCTGCTGGCTGGGGATTTCCTGTCATCCTGGCTGTCCACATTCAGCTTTTCTATCATATCTCTGTGTCTTCTCAAACAGCAAATGAGTGCTTTGCCTGTTCTAACTTTATCTGCTTTACAAAACTGCAGTGCTGGGTGATGGCTGTGAGTTACTTTGTTCCTCAAAGTTCAGGCAAAGATTATTTTAATTCCAGGTTAAAAAGTGACAAGATCAGAATGGAGTAATACTCATCCATGTGTTCCTGCAGACTGGGACCTCTCACTCCGTATCCAACAAAAATACCAGCTCTGGGTATGCTGAAAGGCATGAGCACCATGTGGGGTGGCTGCTTCCATCCCCGGGACTCACAGACTTTTGTTTGCCTGCTAGTCAAGGCATAATCTGGAAAAAGCACACCCTGTGGAGAGTAGGTGATGAATGCCTGTGAAATCCTGGCTCTGGGAAGAGCCAGTCCTGCCAGATGTGATAATGTTGTCCTCTGACAAATGGTCGTAGCTTGGCCTTCTGCAGATAACCATGTGGTTTGTGTGTTAGCTTCACCTATTGGTCGTGCTGGGGAAGGGCTCCCTATCCTAGAGCCATCCATCGCACCTCCACAGTGCTCAGCTCTCCCAGCCCATGGGCTTTGGCTCCACTTCTCCCTTTCATTGGCACTTCTGCACAGACTAACAATTCCACATGTGCATTCCCGTTTATCTCGCACCTTTCAGCTGGAAGTCCAAGTGCTTCCCCCCTGGGAATCGGGCGTTGCAGGGAGCAGTGAGATAAGCAGGGAGCACAGAGGGATCACCCAGTTGGCGTTGCTGTAGCACAGCTGCTCCTCGTAACGCAGCAGACACTTAGCAGAATTCCAGAGACTCTAAACACAAAGTTTGGACCAGCTGTTTCCAAACTGATTTCGGTTGCCAATCCATGAAGTGCTGAGCTCAAGGTGTGGCCCCGCTGCAGTGCACTCGGTGCAGTGGGGACAGGCTTGCCCTTCCCAGGGGCACAGGCTCAGCCCCTTGGGCAGTGAGTCCAGCACACATCCTCTGCCTCATCCTGGCCCACACAACTCACTGCCCTTGCCAGGGCCCTGATATAACTGCTCTGATCCAGAGTGTCTGCTGGACCAACTGGATCTGCATTTTTGTTCAGTGTCAGACCTTTATGTTTTTTGTTTAAAACACTTTGAACTGTACCATCAGCTCCAGGTTCTTGAGTTCTCCCCAGAACTCTCACCATCTTGAACATGGGCAGCAGCCACAGCCCAGCGCTTCCCTGCAGGTGAGGAATGAGTGATTAAGCCAGCAGATCTTTCCTGGGAACCTTTCTGTGGCAGAACTAACTCACTTATTTATGTAAAGCCACACCGTAAAGGTGCTCAGACACGGCTGTCTGTTACCTTATGACCTGTGTAACATTACATGAACTTTTGAAGGCCTGTGTGTTCATGAGTCATCCCAAAAATCTGTGGGGAGAGCAGCACTGCAGAGACACGTCAGCTCCAGTCTGGAACAGCAGTGTGCTCTTCTCAAACAGCACATCCCCAGAAACACCTGCCTGGCGTCACTCAAGTACAATTGGTTATGTCAGGTCTACCATAAAACACTATAGAAATGAAACTTCTTCCACCAACAATTGAATTCCAGTAACCTCCAAGGCATGTAATTTGTTTGTGAAGTCGAGGTCCTATTTCCTTGCTGCAATAGCCTTACACATCAGTTCTGCAGGACTGGGCACTAAAGATGGGCAGCATGTCATCTAGGTTGAGAGGTGGTCACATCTAAAAGGTGATTCACCCTTAGAGATGAGTCTCTTCCTCTCCACTCCAGTGAAGAAAGAGTGGGTAAACAGCTCAGAGACACTGACCTTGCAAATTTACAAATCACTTGAAAGGAACCTGACCTGTGAATTTGTAACATCCTGTGGGAGGATGCTGAGCTTATTGGCCTTTTGAAAGAGCAGAAACCCAAATTTTGACACTGTACTGTAGTGTGCACCACATGTGCAATCCCAAATCCAGGCTGTAGTCCAAGCAGTATCTCAGTATCCCAAAGCTGGTGTGTTCTGTCCTTATCCACACATAACAGCATCCCCAGCGTGAAGGGAGGAATCTGGGGAAGGTGCTCAAAGGCAACACTGTGCATGTGGGCAGTTCACAGAGCCCACAGGCTGATTCCAGACCAACCACTACTGCTGTCAGATCTTATTATGCCCTGGTGTCTGAGTGCACATGGAACAGATACCGTGCCTTTAAATTACACCTAGAGCAGTGGGAAAATCCCATTAGATAACTACCACCCCAGTCTGAAACCCTCTTTTCTCAAGAGCAGGTAATCCTACCCCTGCTTTCAGGAGTGCATGAAACCATCATGTTGTTTTAGAGAATTTCACCGTGCAGTATAAAGGTTTCAGAGCTGAAGCTGCCCTGAAAATAAAAAAAATAATAGTGTGATGCAAATGGGATGATATCACTGCACCTGTTAATGTCTGAGGGAGGGAACAGGAGATGAAGGTGAGGATTGTTTGAGGTGCAGACCAGGAGGTTGCTGCAGGCTTTATGCATCTGAAAAATCAGTGTTAAAAACAAAGCAATAAATACACACTACTTGAACATCTTGTCTGCTCAGATGGCTTCCTGCTCCCTGCCCCAGCACCCAACAATTCCTACTGTTTTATTCTCAAGCTTCAATCTACACTTTAATGTTTCCCAAAAAGGAGTAGCAGTTTGTCATTTTTTCCTTGTGTTCAGGTAGGATTGTCTGACATTTAACAAAGTACACTGGTCATTTATAAGCCAAAACCTCCTGAATTCCTTCTCTGGCTTTAAGAACCTCAGTCTGCCCTTATTCCAAGACACTTCTGCTGTGAGGAGATGCTGTTTTCAGAGGTCTCTGCTGTCTCACCCCAAACTGCAGTCTCTCCTGACCCTTGTGAGATAATCTGAATTTAAACTACCCATATGAGCAGAAATTATTTCAGTGATCCAGCCTGCGGCACGAGCACCAGGCAGTGTGACAGAGGGCAGCAAGCTATGCCTGAGAGCACAGAATGGGATTTTTTGGTCGTTTTGTCACCAAAGCCAGTGTGTCATTTGGCTACACAGTTGCTTTTCTGCCCTGGGAAAAACAACTGGAGTGGCTGCTCTCCTGATTAGCTGTCCTCTGAAGCATTCCACATGTGTCAGTACTGCCTCCACAGGATGAGCTGAGTGTCAGTCTGCACCTCCCTGCTGGAGGAAATGCTGAGAACACCGTGACTGCAAACTGCAGAGCACTCCAGAGCTGTGCTGTGCCAAGTGTACCCCAGGGACACAGGATGTCACAGAAGCAGAGGCTGTTCCTTGTTCATCTTCTAATTCTTTTTTTTTTTTTCCCTCTCACATTTTAGTGTGGAAACAGTAAATGATGGACAGTTTCATAGTGTGGAACTCGTGATGCTGAATCAAACTCTGAACCTGGTGGTGGACAAGGGGGCTCCCAAGAGTCTGGGAAAGCTCCAGAAACAGTCTTCTCTCAGCCTCAACACACCCCTCTACATTGGAGGTACTGTGAGTTGCTCTAGAACTGAGGTTTTAACTTGTTTTCTTCCATCATCTTCCATCCTATGGAGAGAGCTCTCACACAGCAACTGCAGGAACAGCCTGCTTGGCATTTCAGAAGCTTCCAGAACTGCCTGGCACCACGGTGTCATGGATGAAGTGGAAGTATCAGTGGGAGTATCACAAATTGTCATGGCAAAAAAGCAAATCAATAGTCAGTAGGTTTAAATATACCATAACTGAGCAGTATTTCTGCTGGAAGTTTTATAGAAGTCTAAAAATCGGGGGGAAAGAGGTGTGTGATTAAACACATATTAACACAAGCTAAGAACACCTTGGTTAATAGTTTTCTCACTAGAAACTGAAGCCACAGTTTTAGACAGATACTAGAATTGACCAAACCTAGTTAAGAAATTTTTTCACATTAAGTACTGAATCTGGAGAGAGAAGAGGCCAAATGGAGTGGGGAACAGTGCCCAGAATAATGACTATACCACTGATTAGGTGTCTGGTTACAAGAGACAGAACAAAGCCTGGTCTCTGCCCAACGGGTTGTTTTTGCCAGAAGCCCCCTAGTTCTATTCTGGACTGAATGTTGAAATCTCTCTTTCAGTGACACGGAGTTCTTGAATTTTTAGTCAGCCTATTCGAAATACAAAAGTCAGCAGAATGGTAATAGACTCAGAAAGTCTTTGAGCCTTTTCTAATGAGATCATTGAAACCAACAGTAGAAACTCCTACCAACTTCAGTTGGTGCTGGTCAAGGCTTTTCTAAGTAATTTTCTTTAATAACACTTTTCTAAAAGAACCCTGAATATTGCCCTTGTAAAACAGAAAACTGGCTAATCTTGCTTTGTACAGAGCTGAACTTTTAAAATTGGCTCCTATTAAGAATGTCACGGGCTATTAAAAAGCATTGTGCATCAAAGATAATCTGCTGGTACAGAAGCCATCACAATTTCTCCCTTTAGCACAGCACAAAAGTTACCAATCCTGCAGCAATTTATACACAGGGAACTTGGGAACTAATCCCATGGAAAGTTTTGTTAATGGATGAGCATCGTGGATTGATACTAATTCTCAAAAGGTACCTAAAAAATTCTCAGGAAAAGCCCAAGTCTGGAATGAAGGACTGCTGGATACCAAGATCCATGGCCTCAGTAAAGACTTCTGCTGTTGCCTATTAAAATTCTTCTTGCTTCTTTCTAAGCCCTCCCTGTTCTTCATGTGCCACCTCTTCACGTGCAGCCCTCCCATAGAAGCCAGCTGCCCTTCCTCTGCAGGTGGTTTAGTTAAAGTAGTTGGCTAAATTACCCCAGAGCAATTGTTCCTGACCTACAGTAAGGTTAACACAGACCTGACCCTGAATCCTCACAGTTTGTCCATCTCACAACCACATCACCTGTTCTAGCAACTTTCTTGCTAACACACACTTAAACAGGTGCTGGATTTGTTTTAGGACCACCTTTAACAGTGGCATTACTTATAGACAGCAAGTTCAGAGGCCTCACGTGGCTGACAGTGGAAGCACTTTCCCGTGCTAATACAGCTGTACATCCAAGCTGGCATCAGTGGGGAAGGCATAAAACAACATCCAAAGGAACCTGCTGGCCATCCAACCCTGTGAACCCTTCCAAGCACTTGAACAAGATGGGAGGTGCTCCCCACAAAGCCTTGGCCTGGCCCTTGAAGTGCTGTTCCCTGTCTTTAGAGCTGTCCTGCACTACTTTCCATGGGATGCACTCCTACCACTCCCTCTCTTAACACTGACCCAGTAAAGCCAAACTGCCTTGTTGCATCAGAGGTGATGGGGACAAATGAAGATGTTCTCAAACCTTTCAGAAGAATAATTGCTATTAAACTGTAGAGAGAATAAACGTTATCTAAGGACAGGAACACATGGCCACCAGCCAAAAAGAAGGTTTGGTTTGGTTTTTCTTTTTTTTTTTTCTTTTTTTTTTCTTTTTTTGGGGTTGTGTACTTCTTACAGAAGATTGGGTGAGTTTTTTTTCTTTCGATTTCCAGAATGAGGACAATGAGATTGTGCTACCTTACAAAGGTCCTATGCAAATTAATTATTCAAAGATTTTAAGGGGCTGTGACAAAAGAAGCTTTAGCAATTGTAATTTATATATTATCATTGTAAGTGTAAGGTGAACCTTCCCCTTTTGCTTTTATCTGAAGGGATCCCAACCTCTACTGGATTATCATCCCTGCGCCAGGGTGCAGATAAGACACCAAATGGTTTCCATGGGTGCATCCACGATGTCAGAATCAACAACGAGCTGCAGGATTTCAAGGATTTACCCCAGCAGTCACTGGGAGTCCTTCCTGGCTGCAAATCCTGTAACATCTGCAAGCACGGGATTTGCCGATCCCTGGAGAAAACGAGTGTGATTTGTGAATGTCACCCAGGCTGGATGGGCCCTCTGTGTGACCAGGAAGTTGGAGATCCATGTCTTAACCACAAGTAAGCTCAAACAAATGCTGACGGGAGAGCGAAAGCTTTACAGCTAATGCATATTTCACATTTCATCTTGCAAAACCACATCTGACTGCTTTTGGAGGTGCTGGGTCCCCGCATGAGGTTATTGACAATTGTGAGTCTGCATCTGTGGCAGCTCTCAATTTCCACTTCTTGTTCAGATGTTGACTCAGTAAAGGAGCTCGTGGTCCTGAAGGAGCTCAGGTGTTAATGCTGCGGGTCATACCTTCAGCTGGGACTCTACACATTAAAATACAAAACCTCCTGTTAATGGGTAAGGCTTAACCCCAGGAGGTAAGATCCAGAGCAGAGCTGCCTTTGAGTGGGAGGTACACATTTTAGGGGTTTTCTCCCCTCAGTACTGAGCCGTCTTCAGACTTACTCCCTGAAGACCATTATGCACTCCAGTGTGAGCAGTTTTAAATTTCCCAAATAGCTGACTTAAATATTACACTTTGAAACAGCCCTTTAAAGTGCAAGTTTAAAGGATGGTGTGGTGTGTATATAAAGTATTTACAGTTCAAAGGCTCAATAACCACATCTCCATCAGAAACATGGGATGAATAGCTTTCTTCTAGCCAATACACAGGAAACAGTCCCATGCAGAGCAGCAGGCTGCATATTTCAGTGTTGTTTCATAAGCAGATGGAAGTACTTTTGTTTTAGAAGTTTCTTCAGTTGCTGTCTTGCAAGGCGCTTTTCACAAGCACATGCTTTTGACAGGTAAATTGATGCAGTGAATAATCACTCTCAGAAATTTAACCTGGCAAAGGTACCATTTTAAACTTGCTTCTGGTTCTAATTCTGCAAAGTACTGAAGTCTGGAAGGTGTTGAAAAGCACCTGACAGTTTACAAACCAAAGGTATGAAGACCCAAATGCTTCCTTGAATTTCCAATGTCAACACAAAGCCGTTGTGGTTGGACAGAGAAAAATAAGGGAGTTCCAGATGTTTACATGATGAGAGATTGTTTCTCTCATGGTCCAGGGAGGGTGAGGCAATCGTGAACATAGCCCCTTGCTAAGGAAGGTAGCTGTGTGTGAATTTCTAATGCTCACACATTGTCCCACCTTTCCTGAATCACTTCAGCCTTTTGGAGCTGGCTCCCTAAAGCCCTGCCCAGTGTGTCCGGGGGAGTGTGGAGCCCTGCTGGCAGGGGTCTGCTCCAACACTCACAGGTTAATCTCACTGAGGAAATGCACCTGCAAAGATCAGGTAACCTCTGGTTACGAGGGGCAGAAAATATGGCTCTATACAGATTGGGACTCCCTTCATTGCAATATTTTGCATGTCTGGATCTGACTGAAACTGCTCTCATAATCTGTCCTTTTTAGTTCAAAGCTTAAAAATTAAATGTACAAAAATTCAACATAAACAGGGAATAATTTTAAAGTACTAGAAAGAAAATAAAAATAAGAGAGAATAATAAAAGAGAGAATAATTAAAAATAAAAGGTTTATAAGCCCTGAGCAGTGTTTCCTTGGCTGGAGAGAGTTGCTTTCCTCGTTCTCAGCCCATTTCAAGTCTGCTCCTGTCCCAGAAGTGGGGACAGTGTCAGAGAACTTGCTAAGGATCAGCACCCCACCCTGTGGTGTTCCTCGGAAATGCCAAAGCTCGCTGCAAACCCTAGGAGCCAGGGAACCCTCAACTGCAGCTGCCCACTGATAAGTCTGTGCATAGCTTTGCCACAAGCACCTTCATTTATCACACTGGTTTTCATCACCTGATATTATTTGTACAGTAACTGCTCAGGAAGCCTGGCATGCTTGATTATTGGCACTTAGTTCTACGTGCTGATGCTGTAAATGTGAGCTGTCCCGTGTGGATGGCAAACCTTGGTCTGTGCTCATGGAAGAGCCTAATGTTTTCTTAGGTTCACAAATTCTAAATGTATTCTCTGAACATTATCCAGTATTCACTGAAAATCCATAGTTTTCTCCAGAGTGTTTGACACTGAGCTGCTGTTTTTGGATTAGCATCCTGGAATTAAATGGGCAGAAATGCCAAAATCAAACATTTCTGAGGAAAGGAACTTTCACATCTAGCAAAGACCAGCTCTAATTGCTTCTGTCTCTCCAGGTGTCTGCATGGGAAGTGCACGGCGGCCGGCGCTGCTTACACCTGTAAGTGCATGGAGGGCTACACGGGCTTGTACTGTGACAAGAGGAACAATTCCTCAAGCCCCTGCAGGACTTTGAAATGCAGCCACGGGCAGTGCAAGGTCTCGGAGCATGGGGAGCCCTACTGTGAATGTGACCCCGGCTACAGCGGAGAGCTCTGTGACAGAGGTAGGCTTGGCCCCGGGGCCGGGAGCGGTGCTGCTGCATTCCTGCTTTACACCTAATTTACACCTGCTTTACACCTCTCTTCCCTGCCTCTCGGACTTGAGGGGAATGGCAAATAAAAGATAAAGCTAAGCCAGCCTCTGCAGAGCAGTACAGGGAGAACAGAAGCACGTAAGAGTAGGTAGCTGCTATCACATAGAGAAATGGGGACATGGAGTGAAGACTTTTACTCTCTGCCTCCTGAATCCTCAGGGTTTGCTGCTCCCAGGATTTGGGTGGGATGTTTAAAGAAGAGGTTGTTGTGAGGTTTACCCTCAGCAAGCAGGGATCAGTTATTTGCACTGAAGGGAAGGGAGGTCTTACAAGGAGGAACTGTTCACCTGAAGTGGCATGAAAGATTCTCAGCTGGCTCCTTCACCTTGGGCAGGTTTCCAGGGGAATCCCACAGATCATGCTGGACTTTCCTACAAGGGCAGAGGCCCAACTCTTCTGCCCTGACCTGAAAAGACTCCCTGGAGACTCACTGAGTTTTAACTGCATCCTTTCTGCCTTTTTTTGTTCTTGTCCAGAAGGAAGGAGCTGGATTATGTTACTTCTCTTTAGGTTGTCCCTTTCCTGTGCATGAATTCTACACATGCCCATCACCAAAATGTATCTGGCTGCTGCACAGGGGCTGCAGAACAGCACAGACACTTTCAGGTATCCCAGACCACTAGTGTCACACACAGCTTTGACCTTTGCTCCAGAGAAGCAGACATGGTAAAACTAATTCTTACTCTGCAGGAGTGTTGCAGGGCTCAACACTCAGCATTCATTAAAACACTTCCAGGCTGCAGATCAAAGCCAGCAGGGCTGCTTGGCCTCGGCCTTGCACCGGATATTACACATTTGTGTAGACAAGCTCAGTTTTGGTGGCAGGTACAAAGCAATAAAAGATGAAGGTTCCTCTCACGCCATCTGTTTGTCTCGAATCACATTCTGAACCCAGGGCTGCTCGCTGATGTGCGGGGCATATCCAGCAAAACAGTTACCACATTTTTTACTCCTCTCCATCTCTTGTTGTCCCAGCAGAAAACCTCTGCCAAGGAGACATCATTCGAGAAGTGGTCCGTAAGCAGCAGGGCTACACCTCGTGTGCCAGCGCCTCCAAGGTGCCGCGCCTGGAGTGCCGCGGCAGCTGCGGCGGCGGGCAGTGCTGCGTGCCCCTCCGCAGCAAGAGGCGGAAATACTTCTTCCAGTGCGTGGACGGCTCCACCTTCACGGAAGAACTGGAGAGACACGTGGAGTGCGGCTGCTCCAAGTGCTTGTAAGCCATTCTCCGGTCTCTCGCCACTTTAATCGACTCAGAAGCGTTATCAAAACGGGACCTATTTACATGCAGAGTGAAGAAGAAGAAAAGAATTATTAAGTATATTGTAAAATAAGCAAAAAATAGAACTTATTTTTATTATGGAAAGTGACTATTTTCATCTTTTATTATATAAAGTATCGCACCACTTTGGGTATATGTATCATATAGTGAGCTATTTTTACCATGAAACTTTTTTAACAGTTGTAAGAAAAAAAATTCAAAAGCTAAAAGGTTAAAAAAAATTATATATATAAAGAAAACATAGCCTAACAGGAATGTGGGGTGACTTTATGTGTATGCACAATGAACAGATGTAAAGGTGTTCCAAGGACCTGCCGCCGGACTGATACGGGCTGAAGAAAGCTCCGAGGCCCTGGTGGGGAGTTCCAGGTGAGCAGATCCCCAAGACCGACTGCATCCAGGCACCCGAAGAGCCTCCCCAGACCTTTCTCTTCCCAACACTGCCAATGCTGGTTTGCTCCTGTACAGTGGCCCCGCTTGCTGTTCGTGAACTGCTTCCCTGGAGCGCACAGGCACTGCCGTAGCTTGAGGCCAATTACATTATTTGACTATTGTAATACTGTAATACATTTTTTGCTGTGTATGTTGTATTTATCTGTGTTCAAGTTATATTCTGCAGCAACTGTATCTATAGAGCACAGGCAGCTTTATCCAAAAGAAGGCTGCGAAGGGAAAGGAAGTGGAGAAATTCATGTTGCTTTGGGGTAATTTGGGGGCAAAATATGAAATAAGTGCTAAGTGATGCCTAATAAATGACATAGTACTTTTGTGTAAACTCCTCAGCTATGTTATTTCCCAAGTTTGTGCCTTGCTCCCAGTCTTGGGCCCTTTTTTGTATATGAAATGTAAGGAATGCACTGCTACATAGTTAATCACACCTTGACACTTTAACTTGCAAAGGTTGTAAAGAGCATGAAAATACCGCAGGTGCCAGAACGCATCTGCAGCATATCAGCTTTTACTGCCACTGTCACTTGAGCCACGGGTGTGAGCTGGGCCGTGGCTGCTGCTCAGGCACACGCTGGCTCTGAGCAGCTGCCTGCCTCCCCACAGCTTTCCAAGCGAGCAGAAGTTGCACTAAATCCATGAGAAGGTATTCAGCCGACACCTGTCCGCCCCAGCAGTGCTGTCCTGCGCAGGGAGAGTGTCACAGCTCCGCCGGTGCAGCCTGACCTGCTCAGCCAAAGCTCTTCACCTGCTCCGTGTCCTGCACTCGTGCCTCCCGAAGGACCCCACGCTCACCTGAACTGTGTTCAGAGCAACTGCTGAGTAGGAAATGGAAATCAATGCAGGGATGAATTCTCACTGTGGATGTGAGGGAAAAATTGACTCTGGGAGTGAGTTTGGTTTTTGTCAGGGTTGCCTTTCAGGGTCAGGACATGCGGGCAAAGAGCACCGTGGATACCTTGAATTTTCTCTTACTGTAAGTTTCCAACCTCCCCATCAACAACTGTTCTATTATCTGTGTAATTTCTTTCTCTAATGGAGTAAGTATTATGATCCTTTCTTCAAGTTCTCTGTCTCTAAGGAAGGTGGTCAGAGGTGCTTCCTAGCAGCCATGAAGTCCTTCTGGGAATGCTCCTGGTCTCACCAAAAGGCTTTGAGATCAGGGGATTCAGCAAAGGATGAGTAGGAAAGTTGAATCAAGAAAATAGGACTTTGGTTTGATTTGGGCTTTGGAAGGATGCACGTAATGCAACCCTGTCATGACAAGTAGAATTATTTCCCACTGAAGTGAAGAAACCATCTAGATATAATACAGCCAGAAAGCTGTAACATGCTTATTGTTCTGCTATGTCAGGCTCTCCTTAACTGCAGCGGTTCATTCATATTTCTCTGTTACAACCAGAGCAATGTGAGCAGAAGGGACATAACCAATGCAACAGCCATCTCAAAAAATCATCAAAATAAATATCAGTACATGGAGCTGGCTAGCAATCAGTGAAACATAAAACTATCACTACTTAATGTGCCAGACTCTGATTGATACAGTACAGCTCAAAAGCCAGGAAAAACTAACCCTAGTTGCAAGTACCATGGACTGCTTTTTGTTTTCAGTATAACATCAGAAGCTCGTAACAGCTGGGGTTTGTGGTGTAGGACAAAAATCACCTGAACCACAACCTACACATTTTAAAAATTCATGCGAGTAACTGCAAACACTTGTACAAATATGTGCCAGGCACGCTACTACCATTAATGTTTCATTCCTCCTTAAAAACATTTTAATTTCTAAGGAAGCATCTGCTGTGGTCAGGCAGAAGAAATCCAGCCAAGCAGTGGCTGACCAGCCCTCAGATTTGTAGCCACTCGACTGCCAAGGCCTGCAGGAACACGGCCCCTCTTGAACCTGTCCAAACCTGTGTTCACTCTGTCACTTGAGCAGCAGCACTGTGAGAAAGAGGGTGACATTTACTGGTGGCCTCACGCCTGCTGGAGGGTGCTTTGGAAGCAAGGCCTGGCAAGGCAAAAGCCATCAACATCTTGTTAACACGTCACTCTGGGATTTACTTAAGCCAAGCCTTGCAGCAAAGGGACCAGCAACAACTCAGCAAGGCCGGCCCTGTTCCTGGCCCTTTTCTGTCATGGCACTTCAGTGTTAAGCGCTGGGATAAAGAACTCAGAAAATATCTATTTTGTAACCAAATGATGCAATTGATGCAATTTTTGTATGCTTTTAGGCAGCACTTGCCACTGGATAGCGATGCTTTATGTCCATGATTCTCTAATTGCTATAGAATTATTTTAAGAAGAAAATTAAAGCATTCAGATGTGCCAAAAATGCAAGGTTATCAGAAATGTAATTAGCTCTGAAAGTTCCTTTGTAACCTGCCTAATGTTACAATAGATTTCAAGAACTGTGGGTACGATGCAGTAGTTTTTACCTCCAGAAAGTTTTAATATAAAGTGAAGAAAGATGCCTACCCTTTAAAAATGGCAATGCAGACTGGTGTGAACTGATGTATTTTATTATTAGATTCTCATTGTGATGTAAGTTTAAATAAATTGTTGGGTTATGGAATATTGTAACACCTCGTGATGCAGATTATTTCTCTGGGTATTTGAGGTATTGAGTCCAACCTTCAGTGTCCACGAGGTGGTTCACAGGAAATGATGGGGGAACTACAGACATTCCTCTTGGACAAAGTCAAAGAACAGCTGTAGTTAAAGGTGGTATGTACACAAGTTACAAATTTTTATGGCATCACAGCCTAATATTTGAGGAGTCTTATATGCACAGGCAAGTTAAGCCACATAGTTTTTAATCTCAGCAATTTTCTTTAATTAAAAACTTTACTTGCTACGTTTTTAAAACTGTTTGAGAAAGGCCTGCAGCAAAAATACACTCATTAATTAATGGTAGAATAAACGAAGAAATGCTGGGAATGGAGCTGGAGGAGATAAGGCTAAGGAAATGGAAGTCACACAGCCAACCATGATGATGTGTGATGTCCTGACACACATACACTCCAAATCTGCTGCCACACTGCTGTAGCTGATTATTTGTTACTAGTGACCCAGCAGCATCAGACTTCTGCTATTCATTGCATTCCAGCCTTAGCATAGAATAAAATGAAGCTCCCACCTAAGCCTCTGCCTTCCCTCACCCATGCCCCTGTGCAACTCACATATTGCTAATTATGCTTCAAACTGTGGCCCTTAAGAGTTGCCTTTGCAGTTCCATGCAAAACTGGTGACAGCAGTTAGCCAATAAAAACACTCAACCTTAATGAGCATCATTAAGTCTGAACTATGAAGGTTAATTACATAATTGTAGCAGATGGTAGCATTTTCACCTAAAGCAAACCCAGCTGAGCCCACTAAAAAAGCTAGCAGGGAAGTGTTCAAAAACGGCTGGGTAAGGGCTGCATTGGTTTGCTCAAGTTTATTTGCGTTGCTCGTGGCTGTGCAGCTTGGGGGTTTCTGAGCAGGCACTCGAGGAACTGCAGCCCGAGGATACAACGCTCCTGTTTGTGCTGCTTGCACTGCCCCAGGTACCGCTCCTCAGCCGTTGGTAGGAGGCAAACAACGCTGGAAACGGCCTGGCCCATGTTCCTTTATCTCGGTGCTTTCTAGTCGGCAGGGAATAGTCGGATGGAGCTGCTGCTTGCACGGTGTTTGGCTGCGGGGTTTGCGTTGTTCCCGGGGTCCTGTCACTTCTGGTCTTTGTAACCTCTTTGAGGAGTAACCTCCCAGTTTCTACTCAGCTTGCACCAGGCAGCCCCGCGGTTCAGCGGGCTGGACAGGCGGAGTTGTGCGGAGCCCAAGGTACTCCCGATACCTTGGTTTAAGGCCCAGCGAGCTGTTACAGTGGCTGGCCAGTCCGGTATCGTGCTGTGTGCGCGCTGAGCCAGGATGTTTTCCAGATGTTTTCCAGGATGGGCCCCGCAGCTTTCGAGGACAGCGGAGGTGAACGGGGTCCGCCAGCAGGTGGTGCCGCAGGGCGGCCCGTCCCACTGCGAATGGGAATGGAATGGGAATGGAATGGAATGGAATATTTCAGTGGAAGGGGACCCACAACAGCTCTTTGGTCCAACTGCCTGAGCAACTCGGGGCTGAGGGAGTCACAGCCCTTTGTTGAGGGCCCTGTCCAAGTGTCTCAAGCACTGCCAGGCCTGGGGTATGGCTGCCTCTCCAGGTAGCCTGTTACAGGCTTTCCACAGAAAAATGCTCCTTGATGTCCTCTATAAACCTCCCTGGTGCAGCACGGAATCTTTCCCATGCCTGCTGTCTGGAGCCTGGGGAGAAAAGCTCAGCACTTGCCCCTCCATGTCTCCTCCTCACAGGAAGTGTAGAGTGCAATGAGGTCACCTCTCAGTCTCCCTCCCTCCCTCCAAACTACACAAGCCCAGAGTCCTCAGCTGCTCATCACAGGAACACATGTATATGGGATACACAGATTTTCTGGAAAGTTTTAATTATAACTTCTCAGGGTTTATCGATCCTGAGCTATCAGCTTCTTAGCATTGTTCACCTGTGACAACAGGAGTCCCTGCTGTCCCCACAACATGGCATGGGATCACTGTGGGTTTACCCCAGGAAACTGCATGAACTGGCAGCAGAAGGGTGGCCCTGCTGAGCCCCAGGAGACCATGTGAGACCTGCGGGTGCCCAACACTTCATCAGCACCATCCCTGGCAGCAGGACAAGGGCTCCATGTGCTGGCATATGGGACAGCTTGTGCCTGTTCACTGTGGCAGCCTCAGGACAGTGGTCTGACGTCAGTGTCGCACGGCTGCTGTGTCGATTATTTCCATGCTAGCACCTTATGAAATAACAACGGATTCTGTTGTTTCTACCCCAGTTGTGGTGCTGTTTGCTCACACACACCAAGGCAAAAGCACTGCGTGCCTGCAGAGTTCATTACCCAGCAGGGTCTCCAAGCTGTCAGGCGCACACCCCACAGCCTGTGATACCTCTCGTCTGTGAAGAAAGCACAGCTGCTCCTCCGAGCCCCCTCACCCTCTGAGAGCCCTGCAGGCAGCAAGAAGCTCCTCGGGCAAGGAATGGAGCACACAGGCAGTACAGGTGTGTGTATACACACAATACCTGTGTGTATGAGGAGCTTACGCTTACCCCGTGATGCAGGGGGCACCCCGCAGCCTCACAAGCAGGAGGAACAGAGGTTGCTACGAGACTTGCACAGCTTTGTATCTTGTTCCTCTGTGATCTCTTGACCTTCTACTTTCCCAGGGCTTCTGAGCTTTCAAAGTACAGTGATGCTCAAGGTAGTCTGGGGATGACAGTGCCTTCTCTGACTTGTGTATGAGGTTTGTCCCCACGGCACAGGGATCATTCCTTTTCTATAAAATAATCTTTTGCAAGTCTGTGTCTTATCTGGGGAGGAAAAGTGCACATCCTACCTCTGAGGTGTGGGATGGAGGAAAGCAGGTAAATGAGTGTTCAGGGCATAGCTCAAAACTGACATGGAATCAGGCCATTTTCAGTGGTCCAGTGCTCCAGCTGATCTTGCACCATTTAATCATCTTGATCTAGTAGCATTTAACCAGCTTCTCTGCTGGAGGACGGGGGCATGTTTGGAGTGATGGTGTTTGTCTTCCCAAGCCACTGTCACCTGTGGTGGAGCCCTGGTCCCCTGGCGACGGCTGAACACCTGCCCACTCATGGGAAGCAGTGAATTCTTTCCTTGTCTTGCTTTGCTTGCATGCACACCTTTTACTTTCCCGATTAAGCTCATTCCAAGAGTTTTCTCACTTTTACCCTTCTAGTTGTCTCCCCAGTCCCGCTGACAGGGGAGTGAGGGAGTGGCTGTGAGGGGTTTGACTGCTGGCTGGGGTTAAACCTCGACAGGCAAAAGCCTCAGCCCTGCCTTTGACACTTCTTGCAGAGCAAGGTTACAGGAACTGAATACCATAAGGTAATTTATGTGGGGACTTTGCAGCACACGAGATAATATCAGGCTTTCACTGAACATGTGATAAGAGCAGGCACAACAGGCAGTTCTTATAAAGCAGCTTATACTTCCTTAATTGCACACCAGCATATTTTGCATCTCTTAACCTGCCCTAGTTTCTCCTGGTAAAGAGCTCATTGAACTGTTGGGGCTGGGGTTTTTTTAACATTTTTCTTATTTACTATGTTGAGGTAAAGACCGAAGTGTGATTTATGGCACTAAGACAGACTAACTTTGTGATGCTAATAAATAAATGAGGTTCTTATATAGCAATGAAACAATTTTCATTTCACCCCAGTAATACTGATCTTAAAAAAAGTCCTTGACTTCAGGTATATCATTCATACAGAATCCTCTCATCTGGTTTCATTACCAGTAGTTATAGAAGTGTATATATATATATGTATATATATGTATGTATGTATAGCAAATCATACATTCACCTTCAGATTTACTTATTTATTCTTAATTAGGGCTATTCCAAGCAGTGTGTTGACTGACAGACAAATAACTCCAATCCTAAAGTGTTCATAACTTATAAATCAATTGCTCCTCAAAATAATGAATGTTCTGAGCCTCTCACAGGCCTGCATTAAACTTCCAGTTTGAGCTAAACCTCTACTGTGAGATGGACTAAAGATAGGTGAGCATTGATCTCAGTTTCATTTTTTGGGGGTTTTATTTCACATATTCTGTCTTAGCTGTGACATTCAGATAAAACACTGCAGCCTATTGTGAAGAAACCGAAACTTCAGCTTTGCTGATCTTGTTCTTAACTGAACAGCCCTTATCTCATTCATTATCATAGAGCCCTTTATCTATTCCAATTTTTCACAGATGGGGAGATGAGTTAAGAGGGTTTGTTTGATACAATAGCTAAAGCAGGCATCTAGTGTATTAAAATTCAGAACTTGCTCCTAAAACCCAGGCACAAAATATGCATTTTTGTCCCTGACAGAGTCAGAGGCTGGGAAAGCAGTCAGCGAATCTGCATTGCTGAAAAGGGAGAGTTATCATTTCCTCAGTGAAAGGCTGGGTCAGGAACTTTTCTGCCTGTTTCAAGACAGCAGGAATCAGAGAGCTAAGTTGTACACTATGTTTTTTTTCTTATTTTTCTGGGTTGCATGTATATGTTTATTACCAGCACTTCCCAGGGATGGTATTTCATTTCCTCTAGAGTTAGAAGGTGTGTAGGAAACAGAGTGTCAGTGCTGGAAAAAAAATACCTCAGAATGAAGATAATAAAAAATCGCCCTGCAGATCTGTTTTCCCCAACCCCACCCGAGATGTCTGCAAGACACCGGATAGCTCATTTTACACCAAACATTCCACACTGCACAGTCTAGTGACAGGCAGGAAATTAAAGACTCTTTTCCAATCACTGTGTATATTTATGAGCAAGTTAACTTCCAGGTAGCAGCTAAATTCTTGTATTTCCTGACATGCTTTAGTGTTTCAATAGTAAAGTACATTGCAGTGCAAAAAACCACAAAACCACACCAAAATTTCCTCACTTTAACACACGGGAATTTCCACAATTACACGTAGTTTACAGAAAGAGAGAAGTTCTGCAGCCTTGCTAATACACTCTGAACTTCCTTTAAAGGATGAGAAATGAACACTTAGAAGACTTCCAAGTAAGTTTTCCAAATACAGATATTTCAGAAAGGAAACATGATATGGGAAAGGGCATCCACGTGAGAATTTCAGCTTTTTAATGTAAGATTCTGGATTAAAATGAACAATAAATATATGACAGCTTCTACATGTTTAAGAGCAGTGGGGGAATGGAGGGTGAAAAGACGCAGCTCCTGTCCTTACACAACAGGTTCGTGAGTCAATCTCGTGCCCGAGAAGCTGAGCATTTAGTCTTTTCTTGGTTTGTGAATGGTTATTTCAAAAGAGACTTTTGCCAAAGCTAAGCTCCAGACACAAAGAAACTTCAGCTTCCAAGATGGAGATTATGCCCAAATCCTCCTCCTAGACCAGAGCTTTTAGGTTCATCCTAGGTCACAGTAACTGATCTGTAATTACATGGCACTTTGTCACAATGGAGAGGGGAGAAAGTGGAAAAAAACCCAGTGTGAATTCTTGCTGGAAAGCCCAGGGTTGTGAGCAGTAGGTGGGAGACCTCACCATGTCCTGCCACTGGCGGTGCGGCTTCCCTCTGGCTGCAGAAAGTCAGGAGAGACTCCACAGCCCTCGGGGGAGGTGTGACATGGACTGACTCTGCTCATACCTTTGTGTACTGAAAATGAGCCAGCGGGTGCCCAGAGCCACCCTGGCCTGTGTCAGGAGCAGTGTGACCAACAGGACCAGGGCAGTGATTGTCCCCCTGTGCTGGGCACTGGTGAGGGGCACCTCAAGGCTGTGTCCAGCTCTGGGACCCTCAGTTCAGGAAGGACCTTGAGGGGCTGGAGGGAGTTTAGAGAAGGGAATAGAGCTGGGGATGGGTCTGGAGCAGCAGGAGCAACTGAGGGAGCTGGGAAAGGGGCTTAGCCTGGAGAAAAGGGGGGTCAGGGGGGACCTTGTGGCTCTGCACAACTCCCTGACAGGAGGGGACAGCCGGGGGGGGTCGGGCTCTGCTCCCAGGGAACAGGGACAGGAGAGAGAATGGCCTCAAGCTCCACCAGGAGAGGCTGGATATCATGAGGAATTTCTTCACAGAAAGGGTGATTAGATATTGGAATGGGCTGTCCAGGGAGGTGGCGGACTCACTGTCCCTGGAGGTGTTTAAGGGAAGACTGGGCATGGCACTCAGTGCTCTGGTCTAGGTAACACGGTGGTGTTCGGTCCTAGGCTGCACTCCATGATCTCAGAGGTGTTTTCCAATCTAACCAAATGTGTGATTAAACATCAGCCTGTTGCACTAGGTGAGGAAAAGTTTCGAGGGAAATAAAGTTATTGGTGCAATCAGTGGAGTCCAGGCACAGGAGAGAAGCCATTTCCCAAACTGCTCCGCTGCTTAATTGTGAGAGCACTTCAGTCAGAGCGAGGGGAAATGAAAGCAAACTTCAACTGCCCGTTTTATTTAGCGACACACAGCATTCGCGTGCCTCTCGCAGCCCTGCAGAGCGCGAACCCCAGGGCCCGACACGGGCTGCAAGCGAGGGTGTCCCAGCCGCCGCTGCCCGCGCCCCGCTCCCCGCGGCCGGGGCCCCCGGGCCCGGGAGCTGCCGGCCCGGGGCCCGCCGGGAGCTGTAGGCGCGGCCGGACTGCGGCTCCCGGCGCGCCCCG